>MCJB01049450.1:50317-70965 GCA_002018475.1 Nicotiana obtusifolia | reverse complement strand
GAAAAGAAAATGCCTCAAAGAGTTAGCAAAGCATGAGCCGAGAAAAGAAAATGGAGTGCTTAAGGAAAAATGAACCAGTTCTATCATAGCATATCCAACTTCAGTCCAAAAGCCTTCATTGCATTTCGAAAAAGCCCTACGTGATTTCAAGCTGAGTGAGCTTACATTAGTGGCGATCTACATGAGGGGCAAGCCTATGGTACTTAAACCCGCACTTGCGACTTTCTTTTGAGAGAGATGAGTAAACCTTTCGCAAATCTTTGTATTGAGTGCTAATATTCTTTGTATGACCTACATGAAAGAGCGAGATTCCTTGATGAGTAAAGTCAACTCTTGATGCTCAAGTGTCACACTATACCTATTTGTGCATAAACGTTTATCTTGTTGCCTTATTGATAATTCATAGGTGGTGTGGGTAATTGTTGGTCCCAATTGATGTGTGAATGACTCACCTTTGATTAGCTGGAATGGCCCTTAAATTGTGGAGGTGAGAACTAATTTATTTGCTTGAGTACAAGCAAAAATTTAAGTTTGGAGGAGTTGATAAGTGGGGATTTTGACTACTTGTTAGCACCTTTTTGCTTTTGCTTTAATCCAAAAGTATTTAATTGTGTTTCCAAAAACTAATAAATTGTGTTAAATTGCAGGAATATTAGAAGCTGGACTCCCGAGATGAAATCCAACTAAAAAAGGAGTAATCTAAAATCAAGGCTTTAATAGATTGTGCGGCTACAGAATCTGGGTCAGAGCAAAGTTCAGAGATTCTACAATTCAAGTCCAGCAAAAGTGCGGACCGCACAATTATTTTACAGACCGCACAATTATTGTGCGGCCGCAGAAGAAGAGCTGTGCGGCCGCACATGTAAAAGTGCGGACCGCAAAAGAGCAAGGTGCGGCCGCACATGTAAAAGTGCGAACCGCAGAAAGAGTGCAGTGCGGCCGCATTTCAGAATTATGCGGCCGCAAACTTCCAATCCTGTCAAGCTGAAGAAAAGTGCAGACCGCATATGGAATTGTGCGGCCGCAGAACCTTCCGAAGGGCATTTTTGTCCAAAATTTCCAGTCTTGTATAAATAGACAAGTTTCACATTTTTAGGTTAACTTTGGACATTCAACAGCTACAGTAATCGTTTCTCTTTACTTCTTTTAGTAGTTTTTCATATTTTGAGCTATTTTAACATATATTTTACTATTTCAATCTTGCAATATGAGTTTAATTATCATTTCTTCTTCTTTTTCTTCAATTTCAAGCATGAGTAGCTAGATTTTTACTAGGGTTGTGACCGAACCCTAGTGTGTAAACTTAATGGGTGTTTGATTTATTGCTTGTTCATGGTTGGGTGTTTATTATTTAACCTTGTTCTTGCTTTTATTTGACGAATTAATGGTTGCAAATATTAGTTCGTGCCTATTTGACTTGGTCTCTACTTGAGAAAGAGAGACTTAGTCTAGGAAAACTTAGCTAGCAAGAAATTGGGTCAATCGAGAGATTGATAAACCTAATTAAAGGGTTGAACCTAGAGGTAGTAAAACCCGACTTGAGCTTTTTATCAATCATTTTGTTCAATACCCATTTAGACTTGAGAAAGCCAAATTGGGCAAAATCACTCTCTGACCGAGAGGTATTGAGTGAGTAACCGAGTGTTGATAGCTATAATACACCCCGACCAATAAAACAAACTTTAAAGCTTACAACCCATTAGGCAAACACCTAGCCGAAGGTCATAGCCCTAAGCTTTTTACAATATTTGAAAAACAACAAAAACAATCTTCTAGTTCTATTTCTCAATTTGCAATAATAGTTTAGATTAAACTTTAAAACAACCAATTTTTGTGGAAGTGCAAATTTAGATATTCAAACTCACACGCTAAACTATATACTACTAACTCCCATACATATAGCTGCCTGCAGAATTCGACCCCGACTCTTGTTGGGTATTACTATTGCATCGACCGTTTTCATAACCTCGAATAGAGGAGTGAAATTGGACGAGATCACATGTGCGAGCCCAAGCTTTGCAGGTGCAAAAATGCTTGGCAAGGTTTAAATTCGAGAGTTCAGAGAGTTTTATTATATTTGGACTTTTGAAGCTCGATTGGATACGATTTTTGAGAGGGATTTCACAAGATTTCTTGAGGTAAGCCACTTTTGGTCATTTTTTACTCAATAATATTGAATTCCCATTGAATTTCAAACATAGTTTATGAGTCTTTGAGGTGGAATTTTGGGAGTTTTGGGCTAGGGATTAGAGAGTAAAATTTGGGGATTTGAGTGACGATTTGGTGTCGGAATTTGGTATATTTGGTAGGTTTGGACTCGTGGTAGAATGGGTGTTCGGATTTTGTAACTTTTGTTGGATTTCGAGACATGGGCCCGGGCTTGACTTTTTGAGTTGATTTTTGATTAAGAACTTAGCATTTTCATATGGAATTCATTCGGATAGCTTGTGCTGATTGCATCGAGTTGTTTGTGGTTAGATTCGAGGCGTTTGGAGGATGATTCGCAAGGCAAGGGCTTGCCAGCGGAGTGATTCGATTTGCTTGAGGTAAGTATCTTATTTAAACTCGGTTGAGGTACCAGTTGCCTGAATTGTTGTGATAGCTACGTGCTATTAGGTGCACATATACGTGGGGACGAACCCATGTGCTGGTACCGGGGTCATATATTCATGTTTTGGTTGTGCACAGGCTCTTATAAGCCTAGAATTTACTGTTAAGCTTAATGCTATGATATCTCTCATGTTGTAGCATTTTATGTGATCTATTTGAGCCATGCTGAGGCTAAACAGAGGTTTAACTCCTGAATGAACTTGTTAGATGTTTTTCAGTGATGAAATTGCCAATTTGAGCTAGGTTAGCACACTTTTCATATGCCTACACTTTAGCATGTCATTTATACCAGTTCAGGAGCATGAGAAATCTTATTTCATTCATCATATACATGTATACTTTCTTAACTGCTCCTGTATGATATGTTTGGACTGGAGGCCTGTGACTATGCCGGGCGGATTATGTTATTGGCATATGAGTTGTACGTGCAGCACGTGAGTTGTCTGTGCGGATCCATATATTGCTATTATTGACACGTGAGTTATCCGTGCATCACGTGAGTTATCTATGCAGATCCATATACCGAGCAGCACGTGAGTTGTCTGTGCAAATCCATATATTGCTATTATTTGCACGTGAGTTGTCCGTGCGAATCCATATATTGATATTATTAGCACGTGAGTTTTTCATGCAGCATGTGAGTTGTCCGTGCGGATCCATATATTGATATTATTGACACGTGAGTTGTCCGTGCATCATGTGAAATTTGCATTTCCTTGATCATTTATCTAATTTAATTGTTTCCTTCCTCTACATGCCATCATATAGTCTGATTAGGGTAATTTGAGAAATTGTGCGCATGCACACGCGGATATCTTTCTCACGAAATTTGATGACTTGGTTTTAAATATTGTTCTGTGCTGGTTTAACAAGGTAGAATCACACAGGAATAGTTAGTATCATCAATAATTTAAGCTTCTCTTGCCTTGCCTTGTTTATTTATGAAACTTATTGAGTTGGTTGTAATCACACTACACTCTGCACCTCATGCGAAGATCTAGGTATTTCTGGGTACGCTAGTTGCTAATCTTGGAGTTTTTTCATGTTCGGAGATTATCGAGTTAGCTGCTTTGGCATCCTCAGATCTTGACTCTCCTCCTCTATCTTTCAGTTTTACTTATACTGTTCTACCCTCTTAGACAGTGTTTCAGACTATGTTATTGTATAGATGCTCATGTACTCAGTGACAATCGAATTTTGCAAAAGTTTGCATTCGAGTCGCAGTTGTCCATATCGTCTATTTATGAGAGTTATTGCTGTTAAACTTGCTTTCATCTTATTTTAATATAAAATTTTCTATTTTTATTGTGATTGTTGGCTTGCCTAGTTCTGTGATAGGTGCCATCACGACATGTTGAACTTGGGGTCATGACACATATTGATAGTACATTCCCACTCCATAATATCATATACTAAGAGAAAATAAAAGTAATATTAAATGGACTGCATAAACCGTTGAAATTGAGAAAAAATATCCCCCATAATATATTTTATATTATATTTGAATATTTTCCTACTCAAATATATTTTTTTAATCAAATTTTTGTCTAATATTGAAAAATTTACCCAATTATTAAACAACAACTAAGAAAATATTTAAAAATATAATTGTGTGAGAAATAAAAAGAAAAATGGATGGCAAGAGTCAATACCACTAATGATTATGCAAATATTAAAATCTAAATGTGGAATGCCAGATCGATCTTTTTACTCTTTGAAAAGAAAAATTATGGTGGATAAAATTATCATTAAATTTATATTTTCAAAACAAGAAATGAACTAATATTAAGAATCCGAATCAACATAAAATAAATTATTTTTTGTGTTAAGACCAAATAATTAAATCTTCCAATTAATTATTTAGCAAGAGAATCCAATTTAATTATTTTTTAAGTTTATCATATGAGTAAAATTATTTTTCAAGTTAAGACCAATTTTAGAGTACATAAATTTATTCCATAAAAAGAGCGTTAGAGATTAAAAAAATTAGAACACAAATTAGAAAATGTTATTATTGTATTAAGAATTAAACGATCATACAAGTGTATTTTGGAGCAAAGCTAAATCCTGAACAAGAACAAGCTTTCAATACGATATTATAAAGAGTCAGTTCTTATAACGAGATTATCCTTTGTAGATTCCTCCGGCGAAATCGAAATAATATTTCTATGTCATGCATTACTTGCAAGTGTCAAATCAAGAGGCATGATAATGTTAACAATAATAACAAATGGTGTACCAACAATGATTTTATTATGAGGCCACTCACTTTAGATTTGATATACCTCTTCAAATAACTGAAATAACCATAAAAAATATATCAAACCAGAGCAACAATACTAAATTTATAATGAAATCAAAATTAATAATATGGGATGAAGCGCTTATGTGTAACGACCCGACCGGTCGTTTTGAGCTTTAGCATTCCATTCGCTGGTTTGAGACTTTGAGTAGCTTTATATTATGTATTATGACTTGCGTGTATGGTTGATTTCAGTTTTTGAGTAGTTTGGGATTGAATTGCAAGAATGATTCTCGTTTTAGAAGCTTTAAGTTGGAGGAGTTGAATAAGGTTTGACTTTTGGGTAAACGAACTCGGAAACGGGTTTTAATTATTCCAATAGGTTTTGAATGATGATTTTAGACATGTCCACAAATTTTGTTTAAAATTCGATGAGTTTTGTATAAGTTTGGGTTATTTGGTGATTGTTTTCTGTTTTGACGTTGATTTGAGCATAAAGGTTAACGTATTGAGCAAACAATGTTTTATTCGTGTTTCGACTAAACCATTATATCTGTATCGTAATTGTGGAACCATAGCAACTGAAATCATCAAGTTTCGACATCTTATAAGTAATTTATGGTCATTTTATTAAGAATTAGGTTGCCAAATTTTTCAGATTAATTACAAAATTGCCACTGAATTCGTATTTAAAATCTGCATTATTTCCAACTATTGAAACCAACATATCTCCTTCATTATAAGGTCAAATCGAGTGATTCAAAATCCTAACTTGACTAGAATTTTACGAGAAATCTATTGGGGGCATCATAAGTGAGTTTCAGGATCGTTTGGCACTATAAATGAGGCAGAACAATTGGACATTTTGGCTATTAATGTTATTGGAGTTTTTCTCATTTTGACCCCGAATGCACACTTCTCGGGGTTAAGCTTCATGTTGTGTTTTCTCAAGATGTCAAAGATCTCATGCAGATGTTTCAGATGGTCACCTGCATTCAAAGACTTAACCAACATATCATCTATATAAACTTCCATAGTTTTCCCTATTTGTTTCTCAAACATTTTGTTTACGAGCTGTTGATAAGTGGCTCCAGCGTTCATTAGCCTGAAGGGCATCATATTGTAACAATATGTGTCAAAGTTCTTTATAAACGAAGTTTTTTTTTCTCCGGGTTCATCTTGATTTGGTTGTACCCGGAGTAAGCATCGAGGAAACTAATTAACTCATGTCCGATCGTCGCATCAATCATTTGATCAATGTTTGATAATGGGACGATCTTTTCGGCACGCCTTATTCAAATCCTTATAGTCTACGCACATGCAAAACTTATTATTCTTCTTTGGAACTACTACTACATTAGCTAGCCAGTCAGGATACTTTACCTATCGGATTGCACTAGTATCAAGAAAGCGAGTTATCTTTTCGGTGACGTATTTATTCCTGACCTCGACAATAGGACGTTTTTTTCTGTCTTACCGGAGGGATGTTGGGATCCAGGCTTAGTTTATACACGGCCACTTCTGGTGGGATACTTGTCATATCCGCATGAGACCGCGCAAAACAATCGACATTAATTTTAAGAAATTCAATAAATCCAGACCTGAGCTCAGGGTGTAGTCCTGTCCCCAAGTGGAACTTCGTCTCCAAGAATTTTTCGAATAATGTGACTTTTTCCAATTCTTCCACCGTAGATTTTGTTGCGTCCGTTTCTTCTGGTACCTGAAAATATCTTGGAACCTGATAGGAATCTGACAAATCCTCCCCTTCATTGACTTCGCTCGGCTCGGGAGCAGGCGCCGGTTCCTGTAATTGCTATGCCACATGCCCCTTCCCTTTGCTACTGGAAACTGATATTGAATTCATCTCCCTTGCTGCCAGTTGGTTGCCTCTTATTTGTTTAATTTCCTCGGGAGTTGGGAATTTCAGCAACTGATGATATGTTGAAGACACAGCGTTCATCTCATGCAACCATGGTCTAACCAGGATAATATTATAACCCATATCACCGTCCACCACCTTGAAAAGGTCGCCTTCATCACCCCCTCGGCATTCATGGGCAGCAAGACATGTCATCGGGTTGTCACGCTTGCTAGGTTGAACCCGGAAAAGAGTTTCGTGGACAGAATGATGTTTTCGGTGAGCTTGACTTGCTCCAACACTCTCCATTGGATGATGTTGGCCGAACTTCCTGGGTCGACCAAAACACGTTTAATTTTAAAAATCTAGGACATTTAAAGAAATTACCAACGCATCGTTGTGCGGTAGCATCAATCCATCTGCGTTTTCCTCCGTGAAAGTAATGTCATCCTCAACGATTTCCCGGAGTCTCTTGCTGTGAGTCCCTAACACCTTTGTCTTTTTTGCCGCCGAGAATGTCACGTCATTAATCTCGTTCTCCCTGAAAATCATGTTGATCGTCAAGTGCGGGGTATCTTCTCTTACTTTTGAAGGTTTTGCACTATCAAGATTGTGGCAGTAGTTGTTTTTAGCCCGATCGCTTAAAAACTCTCTAAGATGACCGTATAATGTCGCTACCTCCTCGCGCAAATACTGACAATCTCCTATCTGGTGGCCGTTGGTCCCATGATATTCGCACTATAAATTAAGATCTCATTGGCTTCGGGAACCGTGCCTGTTTGATGTTCTTCATAGCCGACACCAGCTCTACCACGCTGACGTTGAAGTTGCACTCAGAAAGCCTGGGATAGGAGGAATCTTGAGAATTCAATGTCTCCTTTGCAATGACTTAGTAC
The DNA here is from genome assembly GCA_002018475.1 of Nicotiana obtusifolia. Taxonomy (NCBI): domain Eukaryota; kingdom Viridiplantae; phylum Streptophyta; class Magnoliopsida; order Solanales; family Solanaceae; genus Nicotiana; species Nicotiana obtusifolia. Next base: position 63,359 of record MCJB01049450.1, on the reverse strand, counting down.
TCCGATTGTGAACCTCTGTCGCGTCCTTCGGCCCGTTCATAGGGCAGAAACCGACCCCTTGAACACCATCGATCTTAGCCAAAATCATCTCTTGACTTCTCTTTGTTCTTCTCCCGGTCTTGACCTTTGGTTGACGTTGGGAAACCGAGCTGATCATCCTCTATTCTTATCTTTGATTCGTACCGGTTGTGAACATCTACTCATGTTGTTGCCTGGAACTCGAGCAAACTTTCCTTCAAATTCGGAGAAGCATCGGAACTCCTCGAATTCAGACCTTTAATGAATGCTTCAGCTGCCAGTCGTCCGGTACGGCTGGTAGCAACATCCTTTCCTTCTAGAATCTGGTCACGAACTCCCACAATAATTCAGACTCTCCTTTTGCTATCCTAAATATATCAGCCTTTCGGGCGTATACCTTCCCGGCTCCAGCATGGGCCTTAAAGAGAGAATCTGCGAGCATCACGAAGGAATCTATGGAATGCTCGGGCAAGAGTGAATACCACTTCAAGGCTCCCTTCGTAAGGGTCTCACCGAATTTCTTTAATAAAACTGACTCAATCTTGTGCGGAGCCAAATTGTTTCCTTTCACCCATGTTGTATAGGTGGTGATATGCTCTAGGGATCTGAAGTCCCATCATACTTCGGCACATCTGGCATTTTGAACCGCTTCGGGATTAACTTTGGTGCCGCATTCGGTTTGAATGACAGCAGGGTGTACTTCTTTGAATCTGGTCTTTTCAATATTTGTGGTACGCCTGGAATTTGATCCATTCGGGCATTTATTTCACTCATAAATTGCATGAGTTCGGTTTTAAAGGGATCATTCTCGTTGTTGTTGCCGGAACCGTTACCGTTTCCCTCGGCCCTATCAAAGTCAACTTCGCCCCTCGGGGTGTTATTATTGACCCTTTGTGTTGTTTAATTTGCGGGAGCATCGTGAGGAATTAGACCTCGTCCATTTGCATTGTTGGAAGCATCCGACAACACCTGCCTTAATTCCGTCATGACCTACTCGTCCCCCGAGAGATGGCCCATAATGGTCTTTTGTCATTCCCTCAGGATCTTTACTGTTTTAACGACGTGCCCGTCTTCAGCATCATCAACAGTCTCCTCTCGAACGTGTCTTGGATATTGCTTGTCGTGAACCGTTGTGGCCTCGTCCCCCTCGTCGCGGGTATCACTGATGGAAACTTCGTGCTGAGGCTGATTTCCTTGGGCCTCAATGTTGTGTGTGATATTGTTATCTGCTATTTTTAATGATTCTTGTTAAGAACAAAGAATCAAACAAGTTAATAATAGACGGGGGGATCAATTCAATTACCCAACTGTCTAAGCCCCACGGTGAGCGCTGAATTATTTACCCGTAAAACGGTACAGTTGAATTTAATATGTGGTTTATAGACAAGTGAATCGATTTGATCCTAAAATGATAAATGAATTAGACAAAAATATAAGACTTAGCTTTGAAATTGAGATAAAACCGCAGATATCTTAGTTCCGGGGGCATAGCTTCCAGAGGTAGTAAGAATAGCAAAAGTAAGCAAGAAAGTAAAATGTTATTGAGACCTTTGATAGAATACGATGTATGTTTGTTAGAAGATTTGTGTCCTTACAATGATGGTAGAGCTCACTATTTATAGTTACACATAGGGAACAAGGTCTTAGGATCAAACCCCTCTTGAATGACAATTATGAGAACCATTGAAGAATGTGTAATGGTGGGCAGTGAATGCCATATTCTCTCTAACGAACCATGCACTTAATGCTATAGAATATTTTTCATTGAATGCTACCAAAAGACAGACATTTATTTGCCTTTATGAATATCATTTTGGTCAGTCATCACGTTTGTCTTTCTTCAATTAAGCTTTTTCTTTTTGTTGTTGTTATTAAACGAGTATTTACATCTTGTACAAAATATTTTTGTTTTAATATTTGGTCGAAGCGCAAAACATTAATTAGCTTTTGATGTGTAAATAATAAGAGGCTTTCCACTTATAATATAGTACTATATATGATACAATATATGCTATATTATGATGATATGATATAGAGAGGCCACTTTAATAATACCGAACATTATATATTAACGGATCATTCCATTCATTATTATCAAATCCGTCCATCCCTTATCACTGGGGCTATTCAAAAATCGAAACGCAACTGATAACTCAATTGTAAAATTGACTTATTGGCTTATTGGTATTAGGTTATTGGATATTCGATTGGTGAACGAATTAAATTTTTAATAGTTAACGGCTTATTACTGCGATGGTAGATTACTCAATTCTTTTATCGGGTAAACCGTTAACTTATTTAAGAATGATTATACTTACATTTCTAGCCTTATATATAAAGTATCTATAGAAACCCTGAAGGCTAAAGCCCTAAGCAATACTCATTTCTAGTTTATTACTGAAAGCGACGTATAAATTATCAACAAATAACCCTGTTCTGGGAAATTTAGCATCCATTAGCTTGAGAACCTAAGTGTCTCTTTTGCTATGTCTACTCTGCACAAAGGCCAAAGGTGTTACTTCTCGTTTTCTTTCTCTGTTTGGTTTCGGTTGTTTCTAAGTTATTCTTTGAAAAATCAGCAAAGTCAAATGATAAACCGATTGATAATCGCTACTTTGATACTGAATCAACAAATATTTATTGGTTGATTAACAGATTAGTACATTTAAAAGCGAATAACTAATAAGTCGAACCGTTAAGCGTAAATATTCAACCGCTCAGTTTTTCAATGGCTGAAAAGGCAGTCGTAGAAACGAAGCCTATCGCCACGCCAACCATCAAATACGAGATTGATCCTTCTCAAAGATTTGATGAAATGTAACAACTGGTAAAATTGAATAACTTCGAATAATAAAATAGGCAGACCCTTTTCCTTAAATAAAGTATGCTTTAGTTAATTGGTTTGGATAAATTTGCCATGATAAAAAAGACAAGAACAACAAGCGACGTAACAAATATCTCTAGTTATTGGCCAGAACACACCATAAAATCATACTTATTGGAATCCCGTAATAAAAAAGATAAAAAAGCTAACATTTCAATTTTCCAGATATTATGTAAAATAGATTAACTCACGATTGGTTTTATTGCTAGTTGAGAATTATTTATACTTATTTGATTGCTCTATTCATTTATTTTACATGAGGAACTCACTAAATATATATATCCATGTATCTTCGCTACTCTCTTTTTTTGTTACACATATTTTGAATTTTTTAATCACAAAATTAACAAGTGAAAATGTTTCCCTCAAAAACTATATGAAAAGAATACTCGGGTCAAACTTCTAAAATCATTTCGTTCGCAAATATGCGTATTCAAGAAGTTTAATATTTTTTAAATTTAGAATTTCAATTTATTCATTTTCGAATTTAGACTAATTTTTATTTTTTAATATCTCGTGGAGTACAACAGAAATGTAGTTAGTTACCCTTGAGAACGTGCTCATCAAAGTAATTGTCAAAGATTTAATGAAGTAAATTGCAAGGAAATAGGTTTTGGAAAGCTGTTGTTGAAGAGATTTAGGAAACAAAGGTTTTATTTTTTATGTTTTCATATTGGAGCCCTAATTAATTACTTGGCGAATAATTAACCGATTATGGAAACAAAGCTAAAATGAAGGCATAATCCATATATTAATAGGATTCTAAATTACTTTAGGGCATGCATTATATAAGTACGAAGGTCTCTAAGTGAATTAAGTAGCTAGAGAAGTTGCCGTCTACCTTTATTAATAGTGTTAGGGTTACGTACTAAAGAAAAAGAAGTTACTCAAAGAATTAAAGCTTGCATTCTTCCTTGATTTATTCTCATTGTTAGGGTTAAGAATACGTTTACATAGCTAGGGTGAAATAGACAGAGAAGTCATGTATTGGAAAAAACTGAAGGTATTGGGTGCTGGTTCTTACGGAACTGTGTCTCTTGCCGCACAAAAAGATGGTTCGTCTACTTTTGTAGCGGTGAAATCTGCAGAAGTGAAGGATTCGTCTTCGCTTTCAATGGAAGCAGGAATACTGGATGCGCTGAAAGGGTCGCCTTACGTAGTTCAGTGCTTTGGAGAAGATGTAAGTGTCGAAAACGGTAAACATACTTATAACCTCTTGCTCGAATATGCTGTTGGTGGCACTTTGCATGATTTGATTAATATCTACTCTAAGTCTACGGAGATGGTTGAAGAATCAGAGGTTGCATACTATGCTTTTCAGCTTTTGACAGGGATTTCTCATGTTCATCGTAAAGGTTTCATTCACTGCGATCTGAAACCGAGTAATATACTTGTTTTTCCTACTATTGATCACGAGTATGGTAGTATCGTGGATGTGCGCCTCAAGTTGGCCGATTTTGGACTGTCGTTGAAAACGGTAGAAAACGAAACACATACATACTGGGATAGAGGCTCAAAGAAGTGTCGTCATCATAGAGGGACTCTGCTTTATGCTGCCCCAGAGTCTGTAGCTCGTGGGATTCATGGTAAAGCTGTTGATATTTGGGCACTTGGTTGCATAGTTGTAGAGATGATCACAGGGAGGCGGTTATGGTCGTGTTATGAAAGTGTTGACGATTTGGACTTCAAGATTGTACATGAAGAACCAGTGATTCCGAGTAACGTTGTTTCTAATATATGCAAGGACTTTCTGGCCAGGTGTTTTGAAAAGGATCATAATTGGAGATGGACTGCAGATATGCTACTTAATCATCCATTTATTAAGAGTGCTACATCCGGTAAATATCATCCAGAAGATCATGGGATGATCAGTAATAAGGTTATTGTTAACCCTTTTAGTCATTGCGAAAGTTGGGTTTCTAAGCGCCACTTGTTTTCAACGTGCTTCCATTTGCCTTCAATTGATAACTTCAGATCAGGATATGCTATTTTTCCAGCAGAGAATGCACAATGTCGAATTAAAGAAGCTCCTAATTACTCTCTTCCTCTGTGTTAGAGGGACCTCATCAATCTGCTATTTGCATAAAGAAGACCATATTGAAACTGGAATTATCTCAAATATATGTATTTAGGAAGCTAGTATGCAACTGATGGTTTAATTTCTTTTTCATGTAAAAGAACTAAGTGGAGCTTGATCAGTAATATGTTTGCTTGACTCTTCAAATCTTTACCAAGAAAAAGAGGCTTCGCTATAGCTAGTTAAGGGACACTGAGCATATGGTAGTTGGCTTTTCTATTTTTCAATAAAAATTTGTAAACGTAGTTTTGTTGTTGATGCTCATTAAAGCAATTAATGTGAATTATTTTGATGTAGTGCCAATGTAATCTTGTGTAATTCATAGTTAATTAGTAACTTATTAGTACAAATAATATTAATATGTAAAGATAGTGCCAAAAGTGATATACTGTACATATGATCAACAATATTATAAGGGGCAGTGGGGCCTTGATAATGTTTTCTTCAAATCTAGCTTCTCTCCGTTTCTCACTTTCTCAATTTCCCCAAGCTTGTTTGGATAGTTGTTATCCATTGTATTGTATCGTATTGTTATTTTAAATACAGTGTTTATTTTAATTGTTTTTTAACTTTTATTATATTGTATCGTTAAATCTGTCGTTACGCAACGACAGAAAGTGACACACTTTATGCAACGAGCGATTTGGTGTGATTGCGTCGTTACCTTGTCTTTTTTCTCTTATCCCGCCCATCATTGTTATTAAATAATTTATTTTATTCTTCACCCGACCTTTCTATATAATAATTCTATCCCGTATCAAAATATTTTTAATAATATTACAAGTTTATTTTTTATATTGCTTGTGCTTGATATCATGAAACGACGTCAAACAATACAATCTATCCAAATATTATATTCATCAAACGATATAATATAAGATAATACAATACGATAGATACGTTATAAAACGATATGTCACAATCATCCAAACAAGTTAAGTTGGATTGTACTAATAAGCTAGGAGACACATGTCCCATTTTAAATTAATATTCAGAGATAATTAATTAAGCTAGGTTTTAATCATGATTAGGATAATAGATATTTTATATATTTACTCCAAAAGACCCGGTAATCTCACCATTTTAGCTACTAAATTTAATTTTTATTGTATGACCACTTGCTTTGTTTAAACATTCATAGATATGATTAGTACATTATCTATCATACATTCACGATTGAACAAAAATTAAACAAATTCCCAGTAAAAACTAAAAGAGGATTCTTTTTTTGGTCAAACTAAAAGAGGATTTTTTAAAGCGGGAGGATCCAAACTTATGTACTTCTCTTTAAATTATAAAGGCTGGAATTCCTTTCTGAAGCATCCAAATGAGGTTCAGAACAACTTTTGCAAAAGTGAAATATTCCACCTGATGCTTGATGCTGGTTGGAACAGGCGGAGCTAGGATTTTAAGGTTATAGATTCTGATTTTATCATCGAATTCTATGACGTTTTAATTGTTTGATTCACAATTAAATATTTTTATATATTTAATGAAAATTTTGATACAAATACAAAATTTAAACTGATTGTGGCTTAAAAATTCAAAAGGATTGACATGCATGGTGGTAAAAGATTTACTTGTATTCTTAAACTATTTGGAGGCTTACATCAAAGGGGCTTATTTACCACTATATGCCGCTTATCATATATCCTCAACAATTTAAATACCAGTGTTACAGGTTTTAGCTGGAACTGAAAACTAAACATGCCTAATAAAATAGAGCATTTTATTTGACTTTATTTGTTATACCATTACAGACTTTCTACACTTTGGACATCTAAGGAAAATAAAATATTCTAACCGACTGCACTTTTTGCAAAATAATTCAAAGGAAAAATAGCAGTTTTCGTTCCTATATTATTGTCTAATTTCAATCTTGATCCTCGTGATATTCATATTCCAGAATAGAAAAGATAAAATTATAAGCTAACATTTCAATTTCCGCGATACATATTATGTAAGGTAGATTGACTCAAGATTGGTTTTAATTTATGGCTCGTTGTTTATTTATACTTTAGATACTTGTAGCTTTATTCATTTGTATTAGATGAGGAGTTCACTGAATATCCGTGTATTTTTGTTAATCTTTTTATATATCATATTTTTGAAAAACTTAACACATAATTAACAAGTGAAATTTTTTCCCCAAAAAAACCATATATGAAAAAAAATATACAGGAGAGATTAGTTACTACTATAAAAGTGGAACCTCAAAAGTTAAAAATTAAATTATTAGTATGACCTATTAAATAACCTAAAAATTCCATTTAAAAAATAATAAAAAGAAAAAGAAACTACTATTTTTAAAGTGTATTTTTTTTTTGAAAAATAATGTCTTTTTGATTTATACCCTATTTATAAAATAAAAAAAATGCCGCGCAAGGCTCATTAAAGAGGAGCACGTGCTGTTGTGATTTTTTTTCTTTCAAAATTCAGAGCTTGAACCCGGATTGTATAATTAATAATAGAGGGATCCTATGTATTTTACTATGACTCTTTGATGGTAAAAAAGAACGATTTTGTTTGCGGGGAAGCGAAACGAGGTCTCCCTAGTTTTTTAATGGGGCAAGTGCACAAATAGTCATTCTCAGATATGTTATTTAGAGATTAGCCAATAATTATTTGTCCTAAAATTCTAAACTAAAAATCCTAACTTCAGACAATTCAGGATATCTTTGTCCCAAAAAATTAAATTGAAAAGCTGAAATTAAGAATGCGCTCTAATTTTTAAATAGCAACTTTTTATAATGACTACTTGGTGTCATTTCTACTTTCTTAATCTCTAGTAAAATTCATATTTTTCTCGGAAGAAATAAAAAACTAAGTTTCCTATTTTGCCATGAAATAATTAAAGAGAAATTCTTTCCTCCGCAATCAGCATTATCCCATGCCACGTGGAAAAAGAAAAAAGCAACTCTTATAGCGCTGAATATACTGTAAACTATTGTGTTCTAAATAAATTGTCACATTTTTGTTGCTAAGAATCGCTTTTGTAATTCAATCAAAGTCTATTTAATTATCAAAATATGGTTAAATATCATAAATGAATAAACTTTATGTACATAGATTATCGGACGCAACTAATTTCATTGATGGGCTTGATAATTGATATACATCCCAAACTTTGTGATTTATGAGGTGATCGCGTGCACCAAAAGTTAACAAGGGGACATTTCTATTAGCGCCGTTAATATGGGTTTGACCCCTTAGGATGGCCCAACTCGTGATTTAGTAGAGGTGGATTAAGATTTATGAAGTTATTTGGTACATGGAATAAGAATATTAATTCGGGATAAAGTTTGGGATTAACTTTATCCCATATTTAATTTGAAATATTAATTAATCCCTGAATAACTTTTATACTAAAACGATAGAATTAACTATCCCATATAAAAGATGAGATAACTAATGTCATGGAATATTCCACCCTGTAAAATATCCTGGGATGTTACGCCACTGTACCAAACAATCCCTTAAGAATTAAGCTTTTTAACATGGGCCAAGTAAGCCCCCGGACCGTGAGCTTGATCTATGCTGGACTGGCTAGCTAGCGGGCCTAATAAAAAAATTTTAATAAAATTTTTTAAAAGATAAAAAGAATATAGAACTAAAAATAATAAGAAGAGTAGCTCTAACTCAAAGTCCATTCAACCCCTCATATTAGCATATCAAAATCTTAAAATGCATATTTTAAATATAGAGTTAAACTAAAATTACGAAATTCGTAAATTAGAAAATCATAACTAATAATGCATATGGATTGGAATATGCAGATGAAAATAAAAATACTGCAATAATTTGTCACAAGCGAATTCAAATGTACGAAGATGATGTGACAGATGCGTTGTTATTGAATATCCCAAAAGTGTCATGAAAGTTGTATGAGTAGTTCGTTTTGAATTTTGACATTTATGAATGAAATATTATTCTCTCTTTTTTAATGTTTTAATATAACTATTAGATCAATATCAAAAGTATTAAGTTTTATATATGCTTTCTGTTGACTTGTAATTATTATTATTTTTTTTGTATTTTAGGTTAGAACTTAAACTTTAAAAATAAAATATTATGTCAAAAAAAAGATGGGTCGACCTATGGGACTCGTGGGCCATATAGGACTGAGCTAGGAAAATAGCACGGGTTAGTCAATTTTCGGACTGATAATTGAAAAATAGCTAGCATTTGCAAAGTCATTGAAAAATAATCACTATTTTGCTGTAACACGAAAATTTCCAGCATAATATACTGGAGATTGGTGTACCTGTGTATGAACTTCCAGCATATTATGCTGGACCCCTATCACATGGTAAGCTCCAGCATAATATATTGGAGATTGGAGCACCTGTGTATGAACTTCCAGCATATTATGCTGGACCAGCATAATATACTGGTACTATAGTATATTATTTTGGAAGTTCACATGTAAAAATTCGAACTCCATTATATTATGCTGGAATATTTTCCGGATTTTGAATAGTGTTTTCGTTCAGATTTATCTTTACATGAAAAATGACCAAATTTTAATTACTTTTGAAATTGTAGTTATTTTTCAATTACCACTTGTAAATCTAGCTATTTTTGAATTTCACCTACTGAGCTAAATATTTTAAGGCCCATCGAAATAATGGCCCGGCCTGACTCGTCAAATAACAAAGTCGCATGGGCTAAGCTAGGCTAGGATGGGTCAGACCATATTGACATTTCTAATTTCTATATATCTTTCGTGCTCTCAGTAAATGCAATAATATGTTTCAGATTAATTGGATCAAGATAACATTCTAGATTCAATTTCTGCAAAACAAGATTAGGAGGAAGAACATTTCAGGTATATAGGGTAGTCATCTAGCTCTCAACTAACATATTCTCTATTTTCTCCATATTTATATTATTATAAAAACATGAATATAATGTTAAAAGATTAAAATAGTCCTAAAATATAATTTTATCATCGGATATAATAGTAATATTGTTATTTTCCTCTTTTTTTTTTTGGAATTTATTGTAGTTTAAGAGAAAAAGCGTGTCCAGAAATTTTATTCAAATTGGTTTGAGCTTGACAGACATAAAAGCTGTGCTCAATTTCAAATTAACTTTTCCATCTTTTAGTTTATGCGTCGTACGAATCATCCATTATTAAGAGTAATGAACTGATGAGGAAGAGAAAGTCGGAGGATAAAGGAATTAAATTAAAATAGTAATTAATGTCTGATTGCAATTGTAATCAAGATATAAAATACCTAGGGTATTAGCCGTGTAATTTATTTTTTAAGGGAGAGAATGTATGAAATTATAAAATTTATTTAAGGAATAACTTTTAGTTAAAAATTACTATTAAGATTAATTATTTATTTCTACACAAATTTTATATTTTAATAGTTATTTCATTAGGAAAATTTTTAGATTGACAAAGAATCAAACAGACCGTGTGGCACAGATGGATCCAGGATTTCAAGAGGACGGGTGCGCTACTGTAAAGAGGTAGATTTAGAATTTATATTTGACTGATTTAGCTATAGTCTCTTACCATGACCCACTACACTTTTAAATTTATAGGTTCAAAATTATATATATTTTTAAAATTTTTAGTAATTTTCACATATATCTATACTCTGTGCCGAAAACAAGACTGTTATGAGTGAGATTTAAACTGCTAATTTCATTTGTAGAGGTGCACCCAATATTAATTATACCATAATAGTCTTTGAGCATGGGTTCACGCATATATATATATATATATATGTGTGTGTGTGTGTGTGTGTGTGTGTGTGTGTGTGTAATTTTGAAGAAATATAACATTATTATACATGGTTTAGAGAGAGGAGTATGGGTTCTCGTGAACCCATATCCCTCAACTTGGATATGCCTCTGTACATATGGTGGTCCATTTAGTTTTGGCAAATAAAACGGGCAGAACTTTAAACCCGCGAACAACATGTCACTTTAAACATTCTGAACCGCTTAAATGCCTCACTCAACTGTGTTAATAATGTTCAAAATCTTTGATTGTAAAATTTAGGCGTGATCGTAAAACGACATAGCAATATAGCTTTTTATGCATCAAGATTCTTGATAGATTGTGATGTTAAAGAGTATAACGAATCAATCTCCCGAAATATATGACTTAATGATAATTTGAATACTTTTGTACTATGCTTTAGTAATATAATATTTTAGCTAATTCTTTCTTTGGATAAGGAATTTACTTTTTGGTCAAAATTAATAAGAAAATTAAAATCAGTTGCGTTAAGAAGAGCACAATTGTTGAAGATATATATGATGTTGAGAGTTGTTCGTGCTATTAAAGTTTGACGAAGAAGTGATATAAATGGCCAAAATAATGACAAAGACAAAAGAGACTTATTTAAAATATTGTTATTGTATCAATCCAAAGTATTTGCATATTAGCAGTTTGAATTTACGTCTAATTAGATTTCAGTTTAATATTTTAATAATGAAAAACTTGTGCTGGTAAAGCAATCATACTTAGAAGCAAAATGTTGAGAGACAAAAATATTACTCAAAAATATTTAATGTGATCATGTCTGATTCGCAACATTTAAATATTGAACTATCGCTATAGTAATTACGTGCAATTAATTTTTACTTTTTTGAATTGTAGGTTTACAGGACTTGCGCCAAAAGATTTCTACACAATTCAAAATGCATATGCTTAAAACTTGATTTTATCGTTCAACAATTTTTTATGAATCACAATATTTGTGCAATTGATATTTTGATGCGGCACGTTTAGATGCCAAACAAGTATGGCCTCTTGTGTCCAGCCAACATACTTTATTCGAGATCAATATTATTGGGTTCAATTTTCAATTAAAAATATTTTTTTTAAAATAATAGTAACTCGAATAAAGACGAAATATACCTATTAAATTTTATCATGCCTGTTACTATTCAATAAAGTTTTTTCCCTTTGAATAACATCATAATTACTCCCCGCCCCTTAAGAAAATATAAAATAAAAAAGATCTTTTACTATTTTACTCTTATTTATGTCTTAAGATATAATCTCTCTTCATTTAATACTTACTCATAATTAACGTATTTGTAGTCTTCAAGAACAATTAATTGTAAGGATAGAATAGGAAAAAATTAATTCATTTACTCTTGAACTTCTAAAATTGACAAATAATTTAACACAATTATTTTTAGAAACCACGGCATACAATTTGAGACGGAGGGAGTACAATCAATTTCTAGAAACTCCAAAAGTTTCATGTTGGGACTCAATTCATTTATTTAAATAACCAAAAATAGCAACTCCACAAGTTCCAAAGCAAACTCTTTTTCTATTGGGACTCATTTCCTTTCGTTAAGTAACCAATAATTAAAACTTACATTTTTAACTCAAACCTTTTTTTTCTCAAGGGCTAATATCATGTACACGATCATAACGGAACAATCAAGCGTCATAAAATATACACAAAAAATATTGTGTACAAAGAATTATTAAGTAAGGTAGGGATCACATACTTATTTCTAAATTATAAGTGCATATAAATATCTAACCTAACTAAATAAATAATATTTGCAGGTTCAACAAATGCCGAGTCATTTTGAATTCAAGTATTGTGTTAATATAATAATATTTTTACAATAAATGAAGATTGTTGCAATTTCATCCACATTAAGTGTTACATTTATATAAATAAATGCGAGATTTTGATTTACGTACGATAAATAACGTGCAACACACGTTCATAGAAACTAGTTGTAAAAAATACTTTTAAATTCTCTTCACTTAAAACTCCTAACTTCAAGATTTGCCTTAAACAATTGGCTTCGAAGTGACATTTCAACTAATTCAAGCCGCTTAATTAGCAACAACTCACGAAAATACAAAAAGAGACGAACGAAATGGGTTTGGTCTAAGAGTTTGGTAGTGATTGACTAAAATCATTTTATTTTTTAATATCTAATTTTTGTGTTTCTTTTTAATTTGAAAAAAATATTTGTCCCTTGAGGGAAGGATTCTTGTGTCATACATGAGAAAAAATATTAAAATAAGGAGAATCACGAAGATTTTTTTTTTTTTTTTTTTTTTT
>MCJB01049450.1:36382-50297 GCA_002018475.1 Nicotiana obtusifolia | reverse complement strand
TTTTTTTTTTTTTTTTTTTTGATGTTTTAAAATTGGCTCTCTTTTGAGTTCCTGTGAATTAAAATAGGAAAAAAAGAAGAAAGAAATCACTAACTAATGCAAGTTGTGCACTACTAATTATGATATGAGAAGTACTATGTTTAGTAGGTTTGGGTCCTAACTAAGTGTTGTCTATTCTATAGCTTAATAATGCCTACACCAAATAGTGCTTCTTTGTTGTCTAATTCGTAGATATTATTATTCAGAAATAAGGCTATCTATTACTTCTACCTAAGGGATTTAATAAGACTTGGCTTTGAATTTGATTGTTTTGAATAAACTGAGAAGTACATCTTTTAAAATATTTGGTTCAAAAAAATGCCGTGGATCATTTCACGAAACATAAAAAGAGTTGCTTATGATTATTTTAAATGTCCTCGAAAATGAAATTTTTTGTATATATAATTATTATTATGGGGCCGAGGATCTATCGAAAAGAGACTTTTGTTGATGTTGTTGATTGCTATTGCTAGCACCATTATTTACGCTGTTGTTAGGGATCGTTTGAATATATGGAGGGATGAATTTGGAAGTTTGAATTTTCTTCACCTAATTCTACTTAAATACTCAAGGAGGTGGAAAATAATATCTTCAAAAAGAACAAATACTTTCTTTCCTAATTGTAGGTTTGCGCTGAGAAAACACAATTTGACTAAACTTGGGACCCCTTTGTCACAGAATAAATAAGACAGGGGCTCTACCACTAAAATCATAAAGCCTAGTTCTCCTAATCATTGTTTCAAAAGTTGGTGATTTTGCCTAAATCCCCACCTACTTAAAGAATGTTTATTGCATTTTAATCAACAAAAGTTAGAAGCAATTCCAATTCTTGCAATTTCTTTATTTCAGTGGTATCTTTACCAAATAAAAGCAATCATACCACTAAATCATACCATCTCCTTCTCAAGATAGTATTAACGTTTTTTTTTCTTCACACTTCTTAAAAAAGATTTTAATAGGCTTAATTAATCATAAGAATATTTGAGTAGATTATCCGTTTTCACTTAGTTAACACTGCTCTAATTGGAGCAGTGAGAATATATTTGAAAAATAATAATAAATATTTCATGCAAGTCAATTTATCGGAATTCTTACCCTACCATTTAGTTGTTACATTGGGTTCGTTCTTCGTTTTATCTTCTTGTTGTTACTACAGTCAAACCTCTCTATAACAACCACGTTTGATCCGATTTTTTTTTGGATGTTATAGTGAAGTGTTATTATAAAGGACATATTTATAACATAATATAAAAGATCGGTTCTAAGAAAACTTAGTTTTTATAGTGAATGACTATTATATATGGATGTTGTTATAGAGAGACATAACTATACTTGTTGCGATTACTTCTTTTCATCTTTTCTTTAGCCGAGGGTTTATCATAAACAACATCTCTGCCCTTCTAAAATAGGAATATCGTAAAGCTGCGTACATCTTATCCTCCCTAAACCCCAATTATGTGAATTTATTGAGTTTGTTATTGTTGATGTTATTGTTGTCAATTTGTCAGAATAACAAATATTTGGGGGGGTCAGGATAATTGAGTCTAAGGAGTTATTTATCGCAACGTTTGTAACAACTTCTGAGATTTATTGTCTAAAAGATACTTATTTCAATGTTATTGATTTTTTCGAGCTAACTACTTAGGCTTCAAAGGAATATACTTTCTATTTTTAATATTGCTGGATGAAGAAGAATATATGCTATTTTTTAACAAATCCTTTGGATGGAGAGGCAAGGGGAAAGAGGTTGGAAAGGATATCTTTTTTTGTGAGAATTAAATCTTTGCACCTTTAAGATATGAAATAACAGCTCTACAAGGGCACTACTACAATAATGTTTAAATATTATCTCGCTCATATACTTGGTATATATTATTATGGTGAGCACAATTTCTGTTCTAACATAATTATATATTATTGTCTTAAATGTCTTATAAGTTGCAGCTAATTAGTTCGTTAAATTGAGGCGGAGTTAGAAAGCTTAGTGATTGTTCGGCAAAATCAATAACTTTAGCCAAAATCGTATATTTGTATTAAATTTTATTTATTTAATATGTTTAAATAATTTATTCAAAATTTACTCAACTATTTTTTCTAAAATTCAAAATGTATAAACTTAAAATTTTAAATTTGCCTCCGCATTCGATCATTTGTATATATTGACAATATAAATCATTTCAACCCTAATAAGAAACATGAAGGAAGTAAGGACGGTTGATTCTTTGATTCGATGCTCCCTTAAGCATGATTTTGGACCAAATGTTGAATGTATCATTACTATAAAATGATAAGAAATGATTAAAAGTTATTGTCATAAAAAAAGTTGTTTAGATTGTCAGTTATTACTTGACTTTTTATCAATTGGCTTTGACAAAAGTTTATGTTGTGTCATTTTTTTCATCTTATATTATTATGCATTGTTAGTTCACATGAATTTGAAAATGGAATCTTGATTTTAGAGATTATTATTTTTTCCCAAAATAGTTTGGTTAAATATTTTGACAAGTTTAACAAAATGTCACAATTATCAACGAAAACAAAACATTAGAGCTAGTCAAACTCTCAACCTATGACCTTCATTTTCTCTCTTGAAATTTGTGTGAAATGCTAAAGAAAATGTGAAAAATGAAAAGGAAACGCAAATCATATAAATTTGACACACTTATTATACTTTTTTTATACGATAGTTATACTTCTTGGTTATTCCAAAACAATTGTTATACTTCTATAATTGAACTTTAATATATTTTATAAAATTAAGTTATCGTATTAAAAATTCTTCTTTCTTAAATATTGTATCTAATTAAAGAAGATTCATATGAAACAAAACGAAGGAAGTAAAAAACATGACACCGTAAAACTTTAACATGCCAAATAAACGGACATTGTGAACTCAGATACTATACATCAATAATATAAATTTAAAAGGCTCTACTTTTTTAGAGGAGACAACCAAATAAATTATTGGAGTTTCAACAGTTGTAATCCATTTTTGTGTAATATGTGGGACCTCTTTACCTTCTTGTTTTTTGGTTTGGAGGGGGGGGGGGGGTGTGTGCCAGTGGTAGGGGTAGCTAACTATATATGAAGTGCAAATGAGAGAAGAAATAAATGAACTTTAATTTGGAATTAGGAAGTGAACATTTAAGAGTAAGTCCCTTCATTTCTTTCTTGAGCTCCTTATTAGTCTCTTATCATTCTCTTTAATCCCTTCTGATTTTACATTATGTTGTTTTTGTGGACCAATCTTTCCTAGTAAATATAATCCAATTTTCCATGCAAGTTACTATGCTTATAAAATTTATGATATCAATACAAAATATCAAGAGTTTTCCATCTTTAGTTTCATTAGTTTTTGGTTGTTGTTTATCTTTCATTTGATCATTGATATTGATTGATATTATGATCAATCAAGTTCCAGCTTGTATTTTTCCTCTTGTACTTTGTTCTTATATGAAGACAGCTTTTAAATTTAAGTTGACCTTTAGTTCTATTTTATCACTGCATGCCAAAAATGATTGCTTTATCTCTCTTTCTCTGAATTTAAAGATATGATGTTTATTTGTGAATGAATTTACAGATTGGATTGCTTTATCTCTACAATACTTTGTTTTATATCATTCTGGTTTCTGATTGAGACCCTTCAGCCATTACAGCTAACTTTCTAATATTCACTAAATTCATTTTGTTGTTTTTAATGGTTTCGACTAATTTTACAGTATTTATTTTATAGATTACTTTTGCTGACTTCTTGTTTTACTGTTTCAATCCTGAGATATTTCTTGAAGGGGAGCCTTTGAGCAACAATAAAATTGTCTCTGACCTATAATTGGCGGTTTCAAGCCGTTGAATCAGCCACTGATACTCGTATCAGGGTAGGCTGCCTACATCACACTCCTTGGGTGTGGCCCTTCCAACGACCCGTGCACTCGGCTGCCTTTTTAATCCTGAGATATTTCCTCATTTTCTTGATATGAGAGCTATCAAAAAGTGAAAATCATGCTTGAACTATAGCATAGCCTTAATTAGACCCCGCGCAGAGCGGGAGCTTAGTGCACCAGGCTAACCTTTTAATATTTTGTTGTCAAAAATATCTTTCTAGCTTCAATCACTTAGCTTTCACATGGGTGAGTTTAGATTGAGTTTGCCTAACAGTCAACATCTATTAGTCTTAAATGTGTATAGTTACGTATCTTTGAATATGTAGGATTCACCAAATAGGTCATTTAGCCTTTAGTTCTTTCAGGGAATGCATTGAGAAGTTGATTTTACCATTTTTTGGCATGTAAGATAATGAATGATTGATACTTTACAACTTCAGAAAATACAAGAATAGTAAGGTTTCTTTGTCCATATCTAAAGTGTCTTTCTTGGTGTTTTTGAATGCTATAATCTTGCAGTTTGTTGATATATGCAAAGGAGGAAGAAAGTGTTTCTTGTTGAAATCTTGAACTGATCTTGCCGTTTTGCTTGGTATATGCAAAGGAGGGAAGGGAGTATTTTTCTTGGAGTTGTGAACTTAGTCTTGAGATATGGGTGGATGCGTATCGAGTCCGACTAAGAAGATAAAGTTAAAGAGAAAGTACATTCCCAAGTCTCGTAGATTTCGAAGAAAGGCACCATCTTCTGTTTCTGTTGCACCAATAGAGCAACTTACTGGTGTGAGAAACTATGTAAGAGATGATGTTGGTGAGTTTGTCACAATAGACTATGAGAGCAGGGCTGCACCTATTGGTGGAGGGGATTGTGTGTTAAATCCAGCATTTCATCTCTCCCAGAATTATCATCATGTTGATGTAACTGGTATGGATACTTGTAATAAGCCTTAATTTTCTTGAAATAGTTGATCTTCTTGCTCAGCAAACATTGATTACTTTGAACCTATGTTGCTCGGGCCCTCCGAAAATGTCGCCAGCGGGTGCGTCCGGGATCCTCCAAAAGTAGTGTGTTTTTGGAGGATCCGACACGATGCGGTGACATTTTGGCGAGTCCCTGCAACATAGCTTTGAACCAAGCAAATGAAAGAATTTTTAGCATCCGTTTACTTGGTTATAGGAGCTAGAGGCCAAGGAAAGTTAGGCATTTCAAATTGCATTAGAAGTGTTTAATTTCCAAGGAATTCTTTAATTTGCAGGAATAAGCCAAGAGGAAGCATGGTTTGATTCTTTCAGTGTCCTTGAGTCTGATTCAGATGAAGACTTCACTAGTGTTCTTGGGGGTAATCAATAAATCCTAATCCAAATTCTAACAGTAACCAAAAGAAGTTATTTCTGAGTTCTCTTTGTAATTTTACTTCCAGAAATTTGCCCTTCATTGGTCGTTGCTTCTACGAGCATATTAGATCATCAAAGTCAAATTGAAAGCACCTCACACTCTTACGATACCATCAACAACAATGATATAGCATGTGTAAGTCACTTTAGCATGGTGAAGGTCAAAATGAAGAGTTCCCCTCATGTATTTGTTAAGGCTTTAAGTCAATGATTCATTTCTCGACACTTAATTCAGGTAGATGGAAATTTTACTAAGCGGAACAACGTTGTGGAGGATCCAATTTTGACATCTCAAAGAAGGAAGTTATCAGTTGTAACACTTGCTGTTAATAAGAAACTGCAGGATGGGGACACGACAACTGAGTTTTGTGAGTGTCACTGCAAATACTGATACATACTAATTCATCTAGATATTTAGATTTGTCATGCTCATATAACTAGTATACTGTCAAAATCTAAAGGGCTTTATAAAATAACTAGGTTCGTCAAGGAGATTATTGTATCGTCCAAGAGCAGGATTTGTTGTTCCACATTACATTGATATGAAACAAACTCAAGGATGTTGGAGTCGCACTGCACCTTTCGTATTTAAGCTTCGTGGCATGAATTATTTCAGGCATGTTTGTGTTGTGTACAATGAGATTTGCTAGAGTATCTTGTTTCGCTTTATGTTCAAGCTGATAAGACTTCTATATTTCACAAATGCAGGGATAAAAGGAAATGTCCTGCCCCTAACTATTGCCCTTATGTACCTATTGGTGTTGATCTATTTGTTTCTCCGCGGAAGATATCTCATATTGCACGGTATCTTGAGCTTCCCTTTGTAGAGCCACATGATAAAGTTCCATCGCTGCTCATCGTCAATATACAGGTCCTCTTGCAATGCATAAATTCCTTAGTAAATCAGACTTGCATTTTTGACCTTTTCTTGACACTGTTGTACATTTATTCTATTTAGTTGGGATTAACTACTTGAACTAAGGCTCCATGTGGATTTTATGGGTACTTTTGGAAAATGACTTGAAGGGGAGCCTCGGTATAATTGGTAAAGTTGCTGCCATGTGACCAGGAGGTCACGGGTTCGAGCCGTGGAAACAGCCTCTTGCAGAAATGCAGGGTAACACTGCGTACAATAGATCCTTTTGTGGTCTGGCCCTTCCCCGAACTGTGCGCATACCGATAGCTTAGTGCACCGGGTTGCCTTTTTTGTTTTGTTTTGGAAAATGACTTGTTATTTTATTTTTATTGGAGTGAGACGGGCTTACTAGAGCGACATGACACTGAAAATTCATTTGGATTGAGGCGGAGCGTTGTTCTTGTTGTTGTTTCGCGAAAATAACTTGCAAAAATTCCGGATTTATTGTCGCAGCTGCCTAGTTATCCAGCATCAATGTTCCTAGGGGAAAATGATGGAGAAGGAATGAGCCTTGTACTATATTTCAAAGTATCAGAAAATTTTGAAAAAGAGATTTCTCCACAATTTCAAGACAGCATAAAGGTAACAAGCCTGTTGTTCCTATTTTCTTTTATACGAATACTAATCTTTTCATCTGGCATACATGGATTAAACCTTTTGCTACCCATTCATATTGCAGAGATTAGTAACGGATGAAATGGAAACTGTAAAAGGTTTTGCAAAGGAATCAACAGTTCCTTTCAGAGAAAGACTAAAAATCATGGTTGGCGTAGCCAACCCTGATGATCTTCATTTAAATCCCGCAGAGAAAAAACTTTTGCATGCGTATAATGAAAAACCAGTGCTTTCGCGTCCTCAACATGCCTTCTACGAGGTAATGTATTTAAATTCTAAAATCTTTTCCTCTTTGAGCTCTCATAGATGAATATCGTCAAATTATTTCTTAAATTTTGGCGTATACAGATACTTCATGCATATAGTGAAATTTCAGCTGCTCATAGCTAGATTAAAGAATTGAAATGAGATATACTTATTAAAGAAGTTGAACATTTGATATACCTTTTGTTGTCTCCTATAATCAGAGGCGGACATATGTGTTATGTTGAGGGGTCAACGAACCCCCTAAACTTCGGCAAAAATCTTATATATTGTATATTTGTATACCTTAAAAATGGTTAAATTAAATCACTTGCACCTTGAACCCTAAAAGTCTTTAGGGGGTACTGATTGAATAGAATATTGCGCCTCTGTCGCGTTAAAATCGTGGGTCCGCCTCTGCTCCTTTTATATGTTCATTTTCTTACCTTTTTAAAATAATCTCTTATCATTATCTTGTTCAGGGAGGCAACTACTTTGAGATAGACCTGGATGTTCATCGTTTCAGCTACATTTCCAGGAAAGGATTTGATGCATTCCGAGAACGACTGAAACATGGAATTCTTGATCTTGGATTAACAATTCAGGTTTAGTTATTCCCAGAATCATTTTCCTATGCTCTAAAGTTTACATTTTTCCACAAGTTTTTTCTAACAGAAGTTCATTCTGGTTTTTATCAGCATATTACGCCCCGTATAGGAGGAACATGAATTCTGAATTCTTATACAAACAGTTCTTTGCACTTTGCATGTTATGTAATTGGTCTGAGATATATTTGGATAATTGTAGGCACAGAAGCAAGAGGAGCTGCCAGAGAGAGTTTTGTGCTGTGTTCAATTGAACAAAATCGATTTTGTAAATCGTGGCCAGATACCTCAGCTTATAACCCCTGTTGATAACTGAAATGGTTGAGAGCTAGGCTAATAGTTGTAAATTTTTTGCGACAAGAGAGAGAATGGATTCTGAAATGTAGCGATCACACCAATTTTATTTGTATCAAGAGTGACAAAATGTGAAAAAGTTTAGAACCTTTTCAGTGAAATCTGACAAAATTGAAAGTTGAATTTTAATTTCTCCAATATATAAAGGTCCACATCAACTTTAAAGGAAAGTCCCTCTTGGTTACCCTCAAAAGGTCCCCAATTAAACACTTCAGAGGGAAATGCGATGAAGTCTAAATTATCATGCTAGTGGTTATGTCACAGGAAGAGGCAAACCTGAAAATAAAGAAGATAACATGGAGTCAAGGTAAAAACTAAAAACTACGGGATCACAAAGATCCAAAAAATTTCACTATAACAATAAGAAGGGTACAAAACACTTCTTTAGACTTGAAGCACATTCAATCCTATCACTATAAAAAGTACTGAGAATCATAAATTCATAACAGAAAAATAAATAAATAACAAATACTGAGAATCATAAATTCATAACAGAAAAATAAATAAATAACAAATAATTCAATTCATAACAGAAAGAAGATTGTCCAAAAACTTCATGTAAATTCAGATGAAAGGCCTAACTATAAACGATTACAAGGTAGAAGGATTGGCGTTAAATGCAAAAATAGTGTAGTCGTTCACCGTGCTAGTTCAAATGCAGCAATAAACAGCCAATAGATGTTGGAATACAAAAGCATTTACAGAAAGAATGCATATAGAAATAACACAGCTAACCTGTGCTCTTTTTGAGAGCATTTACGAACAATTCATATTCAAATCACTCCTTCCTGACCTATTATTTCGTGTCAACGCAACTTCTGTACCATTTCTGTTCATGATTGCTGGGGGAGACCAAGATCAACATTGCAAACGTGACAAATAGAACCATTCAGAAATAAGTTACACCCCTCTACATGGCCAAATTCTTCACTTGCTTCCCTGTTGATTACCATGCTGGAATGATGCTTTCATAAATCATGTAATTTGTTCGTCTTTGAAACGTAGAAGCACTATAGGTTGTTGTTCATTGTTTGGAAAGTCAGTTCTTCTCATTGCAGCCGGTTTATCAACTACAGGGTTGTGTGGCCTCAATTGTGACATAGGGTTATTAGTGGTATTGTGGCTACTGTTCCTAGCTGCAGGCACATCATGATTATGTTTACCCTCATATGTTGTTATGACTGCTTTAGGGTCACTTGCCGCCCTTTCGACATGCTTTCTTACGTTACATCCTTGGCTGGTACATTTATAATAGCTTCTGCAGAAAATAACAAGGCATGTCAAAATTATGGAAAGCAAAATAGCTACGAAGCAGCTGGCTTTGAAACAAAGACTTCCAAAATAAATAATGCAAAGAGAATGTCTCAACCAGCAAGATTCTGACAAAAAGGGCAGTCCGGTGCACAAAGCATCCCGCATTTACGCAGGGTCCGGGAAAGGGCTGCACCCCAAGGGGTGTGATGTAGACAGCCTACCCTAACGCAAGCACTAGTATGGCTGTTTCCATGGCTCGAAATAGTCAAAAAGTTGGCAAGATTATTGTCAATATGGTAAACATAAAAGGAACGTAAATGTAAACTGGATTTCTCTACAGCTGATATTTATAAATTTAACGTTCACTTTACCACAACTCCACTCTTAAAACTAGCTGAACACCAAATGTATAGATGATATCACGGAGAAGTTCATTGACAATAAAGGAGTAAAATAAGATGGACATTTTACCTTGGATAGGGGTTTCCTTTAACAACCTTCTGTCCATACTTTCGCCATCTATAACCATCATCCAACAGATCAACTTCACTGGTTGTTTGAACAATGATCCTAGGTTCTGTAACTGTCCGGTGAGAACAAGCTGCCTCTGAAGTTTGTACTTCCACAGCCCTGCAAAGTATAGACATGTTAGGATAGAGAAGAATAGCTGTCAAAATAGACATGGCAGCAAAAGCAATTACTATGCAATAGTGCTAAGGTTGAAGGAAGATACCTCCGCTTTGATTCCCGTTCATCAATGTCTCTTCCATCCACTCTAGTCTCAGCATCACCCACTTCCTCACTGTCACTTGATCCGGAGATCTGGTCATGTGTTGCTTGGCTGGATTCATGATCCTTCATTCTTAACGAATAGGATGTTTCGCCCTCCTTGGGTTTGTTAAAATTTCTGGCCAGACCCTCAGAGCTGGGCTCATGGGACCCCTGAAGATTATAATTTCCATTTGGATTTCCACTTTCTTTTGAACGCTTACTAGATTGAGGCGGCTGATGGTTGTGCTGGCCCTTATATATAATCTCAGTCACCTGACCATCGAGGGAGCGCTCGACCTTCTTCTTGACTGGACAATTTGAATATGTACACTTGTAATAGCTTCGCGGATATTCACTTCCCTTGACCTGCTTCTGCCCATACTTTCGCCAGTTGTAGCCATCATCAGCAGGTTTGTCAACAGCAAAGGAAGCAGGTTCTGACCTCTGATCAGATAAGGAAACATCTGATGACTCTTTCACGATGTTAGGATTTAATGCAGGAGGAGGTATCTGTTGGTTTGCTGCTGCATTTGATGCTAAGGACTGGAACTGTGACAATGACGCTGCAGCTGCTGTTGAAGAAGACGGATAGTCAGGTTGCAGTTGAGACTGAGCCTGGGCTGCCTGAGTTGTAAATTGAGCAAGCACTTGCTGATGTGACATTCCAAAAGGGCCCTGTCAAATGAAGATACATAACTAACTTCGAAGAAGCAAAGTCAAATTAAACTAATAAGGGCTCGTTTGGTATGAGGGATAAGCGATAATTAATTCCGGGATTAAATTTGAGATGAGTTTATCCCATATTTGGCTGGGATAAAATCGTGGTATTGTAATGTGATTTTTATCCCTATGGAAGGGTAAGATAATTAATCCCGGAATAATTAATCATGGGATAACTTGTTTCCCAACCAAATGACCCCTAACAGTATCACCTTATATGCAGCAACAACAGAGTGTTCTGCTCCCAATGACAAGTATATACCATCATCAGGATATTTCTAATTTCAGAGAGTGTTAATTACTGAAACTCAATTATGTTACTACAAACACAACCTGCTTGTTTACAGAATCAAACTCTTGCTGTCTGGTTTTTCTTTTTTTGATTCATGACTGAGGTTTTTCTTCAATCTGAATACGATATTGAATTATTATTTTTATAAATGAAATAAGGTCCACGACAAAGATGTTCCCTCTCGCCATATCTATACTTACTGGATGGGTGCAGATAATAATGTAATAATAACAAAGCTAGATAGAAATACTATTCGTTTATAATTGATTCAGATAGCGAGACCTACGGAAAATTCCACCTTATTCATGCGGTAGCATCTAAAAACCAAATTCCTGTATTTTCCCTAGTAACAACCCAACATTAACAAAAAAATAACACATCTGCAAGACGTTACGCCAAGTAGCTTCTGTTGTCTTTTCTCTTTATCAGGCCATGTTAGGCCAACAATTCCTTTTCTTCCAACTACTCCCCAGTCTAATATGACCGGCACTAGATGAGGCCAAAAATGGTTTTCTACATGAAACCTGTGGCTCGACTAGTAGATAAGGGAAATGGAATGGATTCAATATCTATCTTTATCTACCTGGTACCTAACTTACCAGGTAGGGGTAAGGTCTGCGTACACCCTACCCTCCCCATACCCCACTTGTGGGATTAGACCTTGTCTGTTGTTGTATGTACATAGCTCCAGCCATCTTGAGCCGGCATTCAAGTAGACAAGTTAATGAATCATCGAGAGTTAGTACAGTGTTGATGAAGCTTTTATTTTTTTATTTTTCTTAAGAAATTACCATACTTTCAACTATTGAAATCCGAAATATTTCTATTTAATAAGCAGTCATAGAGGAGCTCGGGAAGGATCTGTATGTATAGACTTCAACTTGTCCCCAGGTAAGGGCAGATATAACTAAGTGGAAGTGGCTTGTTAATCCACTATGCATGGGTCCATCCCCGTCTTAAGACGTAAAACTGCCAGGATTGAATCTTCTATGCTTACACGCATCTAGATATTACTGAAATGCATTAAAGGGCAGCCGGTGCACTAAACTCCCGCTATGCCTGGGGTCCGGAAAAGTGTCGGACCCCAAGGGTCTATTGTACGCAGTCTTACCCTGCATTTCTGCAAGAGGCTGTTTCCACTGCTCGAACCCATGACTCTCCTTCTTACTAAACTGCATTAATACCTAAAATTCAGAACTTTCTGTTGACTAATGTGATTAATGTTGCACTCAGGAAAAAATGGATGGAGACATACTCCTATAAATAAAGGATTCTCAGTTTGCAACAAAGGATCAGTCAGCCATGTGGTCCAAGCAGAAAATAATTTAATGTAAAGGTTTAACCTTGATATAATGGCTGAGTTATGCTCAAGGTCTCGCAACAGTAATTGTATGTGACAATTTCAATATAGGAACTATCTCTACAAAGAATGATGATCCGGAAATGATAATACTTAAGTTACAAATTTTCTGCCAGAATAAACACCAACAAATAAGAGAAATCTAGTGATAAACGGTACCTAGGCTAGTGGGAGGTAGTAGATAATCAATAGAATAGTTGAGTTGTGTCCAAGTTGGCCCTGACACAACCGTCATTTAAAAAAAGAAGGGTATGCTTGGAAATATCAAAAAGGAAAAGAAGGGTACGCTTGTGTTAGATGAACAGAGAAATTGAGACTATTGCTCTGACAGTTTCTTACTAGTACTATGTTTCTTGCTTTATGTCTTCTCGTCAGAGTCAGATACTTTAGTCAAGGAACAACAAAAGGCACACTCCAGAATCCAGATATGAGGAAAAAACACTTTTGTCAGTAAAGTTCAAGGCTTTTAGGAAATAATTCCTTTTCCCATATAATTACGTAGAAAAAGACTTGATCTAACTGGTAAAGTTGTTGCTATGTGATCAAGAGTTCACGGATTCGAGCCGTACGTACAACTTTCTATACGAAAAGCTTCAAAAGTTAAAGCCAAAAGCAAGTTACTAACTATGGTAACATCTATAGAATTCCATTACTTCTTAGAAACTAATTACCTCAAAAATCAATCTAACCCTTCAGACTTGCAAAACCCATAGACCTAAAAATGTAAAGTATTCACAAATCATTTCTTTAAATCATGGATTCACCACGTGAGGTTGCCTATTACATGTCCATCAAAATACTTGCAATCAAATTTTCACATGTTCATAAAATCCAAATAAACTACATAAAATCAATAAACAAGAAAAGAAAAAGAAAATCAAGTTATGAACTTTTATTAAAATACCTGGCCAGGTGAGAAGAACCCATCAAGCAAACCACCTGGGCTCAATCCAGGCGGTACGGTAAACGTTGTAGGCGGCTGACTTATCACCAAACCCGTTGGCCTATTCTGCTTATACTCCTGAGCCGTCATCGCCGTAGACGGCGGAGGAACTGGCGGGAAACCCGGTCGAACGCCGGAAAAACCCGCCGGAGATGACATTGCACCGGCGAGAAGCTGAGAAAAAGAACGACAATCCGAATCCGGATCATTATCCGAGAAGAAACTGGATACTAGGGTCATTGGACCCGGGCTAATACCATTTGACCCGCCCGAAAATAAACTTTCCATTGAATTTCTCGGTGGTAAAGTTATTGTTGGACGTAGTAATTGAGCTCTTGATGTTGATGATGATGATGATGATCCTTCATTCTCAGCCATTGATTTTGATGACTTTTTTTGCTGTTTTTTCTTTGAAACTCAAATATGTGGAAAATTGTTATACTACCATTTCTTGCTTGTTTTCGTTGGTTTTTCTTCTGGGTTTGCTGGAGAAGGGAGAGAGGTGGGCTGTTTTTTTTTTTTTTTTTTTT
>MCJB01049450.1:8471-30388 GCA_002018475.1 Nicotiana obtusifolia | reverse complement strand
ATATATATCTTTATTTTTTTTATTATGCTTGATTAATTATATATATATATATATATGTGTGTGTGTGTGTGTGTGAATAAAATAAATACTTATAATTTATTAAAAGTAATAAGTTAATATAATTATTTATAAGGATTATGCTTATAGTTTATAATTATTTATTAGTAAATATATATGTGAATAAAATATATGCTTATAGTTTATAATTTTTTTTAAAGTTTATAATATTTTAAAAAATAATAACACAAAATAATTAATTTAGGTTTTTTTAAAAATAACCGACCGAAGTCGGTCGGTTAACTGTGGTCAAACACAGTCAACGATCACTTAAGTGTACCGACCAACATCGGTCGGTACCTTTAATTCCAGATGTGAAATATAGGGTTTCCCCCTCATTTCTCTTATTCTCTTCTCAAAATTTTCTAATTCCCCACTCTCCTCCCTCACACACACAACCCCCCTCCCCCACTCCTTCTCTATTTCCCTCACACAAATCCCACACCCCACGTCGCCACTGCCCCCTTCGCCACCGCTGCCGCTGCTATTGCCTCCACTGCCCCTCCTCCTCCACCTACTAAAAATTTCAGGTTTCGATTTGAACTTACATTGTTTGTACAATTTTAATATTTTATAAATTAGTTATGAATTAGTTAATTATTATTTAAATTGATTGTTTAACTTTGAATTTTATTGAAATCTAGGGTTTAGGTCATGTTAAAATTGAATTGAACTGAATTGATTACGTAGGGTGTAAATTGAATGTTTAAGTTTGCTGACTTGAGTAGTTTAGTTAGGAATTGAATGTTTAACTTTGCATTAAATTGAGTTTTTAGGAATTGTTCTTGTGAATTGAACTTTTAGGGTATGAATTGAATTTTTAGGGATAAATGTTGAACTTTTTGGATAGAGCTTATGTTTTGTGAGGTTAATTGAATTGTTTATGGCATTAATTGAATTGTTTAGGGTATGGGTTGAACTTTTAGGATATGAATTAAAATTTTAGGAGTAATGGTTGAACTTTCTAGATATGAATTGAACTTTTAGGGATAAGTGTTGAACCTAAGTTTATGTTTAAATTGAATGAATCATAATTAATTATATTTACTATAATTTAATTTTGGTGTAATAAGTAAGAATTAATTATCTTAATTAACTAAAATGATTTGATTAATTTGTAATTTTAGAATAAATTAAGTAGTTCTAATACTTATGGAAATTGCTCAATTTATTTTTCTTTTATTTGTATAGATGGAACATCGTACTTGGATGTACAACAGTAATTATCCTAATCGGCGAGGATTGAGGGAGGATTTTGTAGAAGGGGTTTATGACTTTGTTAGACATGCAATGTCACTTTCATCATACCAAATTGAAGGAGTAATTAGGTGCCCTTGTGTCAAGCGCGATTGTGTGAAGTTTAAAAAATCGGAGGAAGTTAAGCTTCAACTTTATAGGAGAGGGTTTATAGAGAATTACTTTGTGTGGACATCATGGAGAGATCAATGGTAGCTGTGGTAGCCGTGGAATATTTTATAACATGGTTAATGGTGAAAGTAGTAGGTCGGTGGAGAATAGAAATCATGATTCTAGAATTCATGATATGGTTGCGGATGCTTTTGGGATGCACTCGGGGGTTGAGCCCAATGAAAATGTTGAACAAACTCCTAATGATGATGCAAAATATTTTATGAGCAGTTAGAGGAAGCTAATCGTCCACTACGTGAAGGAAGTCCGCACTCTGAGCTGTCTGTTGCCGTTAGCTTACTAAGTATCAAATCTGATTGGAATATTTCTCAAGCGGCCATGGACTCATTCATTGAACTTATGAGTGAATTAGTTGATCCAAATATCAACTTACCTGGTGATTTCTATAAGGCAAAGAGATTGGTTTCTAAGTTAGGACTTTCGTCGATGAGAATTGATTGTTGTGAAGATGGTTGCATGTTATATTATACAGATGATGCAAATTTAGAAAGTTGTAAATTCTTTGAAGAGCCTCGTTTCAAGAGGCTTTCCAGCGGGAATATGGTTGTTGTGAAGGCGATGCATTATTTACCTCTTATACCTAGGTTAAAGAGGTTATATACATCGATGAGTTTTGCTCCTCATATGAGATGTCACTTTAAAAATAGTATACCACCTGGTGTTATGTGTCATCCTTCAGATGGAGAAGCTTAGAAGCACTTTGATAGGACATATTCAGATTATGCTAGTGAACCAAGGAACATTCGGTTAGGTTTGTGTGCGGATGGCTTCACGCTTTTTTCTATATTTGTGACACCATGTTCATACCGGCGTGCCTTTCTTACACCTTATAATCTACCACCTGAGTTGTGTATGACTAGTCTATATATATTTTTAAATTATATTATTTCTGATCCACGTAATCTGAAAAGTTTGATTGATGTATATTTGCAACCTTTGATTGATGAGCTAAAACAGTTGCGGTATGATGGTGTTGAAACATATGACATATCAACCAAGCAAAATTTCAAATTGCGTGCTAATTTAATGTGGATTATTAACGATTTTCTTGCGTATGAAATGTTGTCTGGGTGGATGACTGATGGGAAGCTAGCTTGTCCTTACTGCATAGAAAATGATAAAGCTTGAATATGGCCGAAAGCAATCATGATTTAATTGTCACCGTCAGTTCTTGCCTGATGATCATGAGTTTAGAATGATGAAAAATGCATTCAAAAATAATAAAGTGGAATAATTCGCCACCTTCGATACCTTTGGGTGATGAAATTTGGGAGATGGTCCAGAACTTCAGTAAAGTTCTTGAGGCTCCACCTTCTAGAATTCCCCGGATATGGTGTTACTCATAATTGGACAAAACATAATATATTTTGGGAGTTGCCTTATTGGAAGGATAATCTTCTGCGACACAACCTTGATGTCATGCATATTGAGAAGAATTATTTTGACAATTTGTTCAACATAGTGATGGATGTTAAAGGTAAGACAAAAGATAACTCGAAGGCTAGAATGGACTTACAAGAATATCGCAGGGGACCTGGATTATACTTGCAGACAGCGAACAATGATAAGGTGTTCAAGCCCAAAGCAAGTTACACATTCACTTTGGAGGAAAGACGACAAATTTGTGATTGGGTTACGAAATTGAAGATGCCTGAGGGTTATGCGTCGAATTTGGGTAAAAAAGTAAATTTGGAGGTAGGGAAGTTGAGCCATTTGAAAAGTCATGACTGTCATGTTTTCATGGAGACCTTAGTGCCTATTGCATTTTGCGGTTTGCCTGAAAGAATCTAAAAACCCATCACAGAGATTAGTTTGTTTTTCAATGACTCGTGTTCTACCACCTTAAGAGAAGAAAACCTAATTCGGATGGATCAGAACATTCGTGTAACTTCTAGTAAGATGGAAAAAAATATTTCCATGTAGTTTCTTTGATGTGATGGAACACCTACCAGTCCACCTTGTACATGAGGCACGACTTGGAGGGCTTGTTCAATGCAGATAGACGTATCCCTTTGAGAGGTAATATTATAAGTTTGATGTAATATTCTATTTTATTTGAATGTTCGTGGCTAACACTATGTAGGTAAATAATTCAAATAATGGTGTAAATCAATTTTTGAAAGATATATCTTGGGAACTTGGGCTTCAAGTCACAACAACATCTAAGTACGTGGTGAATGGCTATAAGTTTCACATAGAGAATTGCTCTAAGAATAAAAATAGCAACAACGGGGTGTGGGTTCAAGGTGGTGATGGAGTTGAAAATATTGATTATTATAGTGTGGTCAAAGAAATATTACAACTAGAAATACAGGTTGGCTATATAAGAAATTGATATTCTTTAGATGCTAGTGGTTTGACCCAAATCCAACAAGAGGTACAAAAATACACTACCAATACAACATAATTGAGGTTAATCATATGAGGGAGTATGATCACTATGATCCTTTCATAATTGCACATAACGTTAGGCAAGTGTATTATGCTCCTTATCCATTGCGGCAGAATAAGTCCGATTGGTGGGTTGTAATCAAAACTAAGCTTATACGTAGGGTGAAAGTCGAGAATGTGTTAGATATTGCATATCAAAATGATATCTCCAGTATTCACCAAATAGTGGACGATCAGTTAGAAAATGATTTGGAACATCCTAAACGTATATCGGAAGAAGTTGTATAAATGAAGTAACAATTATAGAAAATGAGGACGAGGAATTCTTGGACGAGGAACAATACGTCGACGAGGATTAAAATGTTGGTTTTTTAAAGCACGCTCGTGTTATAACTAGTTTCTTATAAGTTTCAATCTAAATATGTATTATATTATGTAGATGGCCGATAAGGGTCAAGATAACAATGACCCTACTAGTTCTCGGGGTCGAGAAAAGGCTAAGAAGGGAAAGAGGAGAGTAGAATCTGGGGATATACTACTCCCTCATTTCCACCCTCTTCAGAGATGCCTATGTCTTATACTCCATCACACGACTATACTGAGCTGCCACAGCATCACGAGGCCTATACCTTCATCCAGAAACTGGGTCTTCCATCATAGGGCCATAGGACCATACGCCTGACATATAGTCCAGCTGCCTCATAGCCACGTGATCGTAACCATCTGCATCACAGCCACGTGGATGATATCCCTACATATCACGTCCAAATAGATCGCAGCCATCCATATCACAGCTATATGGGTCATAACCATCTGTATCACAGCCACATGGATCGCATCCAGCTATGTCGCAGTCACAGGGATCGCAGCCATCTTCACCATCGACTCCATCCATTTCATGACTTCGCCTGCGAGACCGTAGCTCTAAGCCTCCATCTACACCGTCTACATACGCCTCTAATACACATGCTGAGGATGATGATCCAGAGGTAGTGCATTATGATCGCTATGGCAGGATCATCATAGTCCCTGAGGGTAACGGGTAAGAGTTTATTTGTTATTTTTGCATTTCTTGTTTTATAATATTTTTACTAATATTTTCATGAGTTTTTATTGTTAAATTGTAGGTTTAGGACGGGTAAGCGGACTACGAAGATAATCACCAATACGATCAAAAAGCTTTATGATGGCCCCTATGCGACTGGATTGATTTTTCATACTCGCTAAAGGGGCAAATCTTTAATCAGTTTAAAGTATAAATGTTCTTTTAAACAGTTTAATAATTTATATTTATGATGTTTCCATCTAATATTTAACTTTTGAAATACAGAGTAAGTGTGTATGGGAAAACCTTTATAGCGAGGAAGAGGCTGCAAATTTTTATCTTAAAGCCCGCAAGAGATTGGCGTATCATTTCTCGGATGATAGAAAGAAGAACAAAAGGACTGGTGTCTGTGACATTTATGAAATGATTTTTTAAGGTAATGGAAGACTGAGCAATTCTTACAGAAGAGCAAACTAGGGAAGAAAGCTTGCTCATCCGAGAAGGGAGGCTCCTTGCACACTAGAGGTGCTATCAGCATCGGGACAATAAGAAGATTGGTAATTGCTTAAATTATTACGACTTTACTTTTCCAAATATATCAATTCTATTTATTATCCAAATTAATTTATTTTCAAGAAAAGAAGTATCAGCGTCAAATGCACCATGATGAGCTATTCAAGGAGACACATATTTTAAAGAAGAAGAAAGAGGGAGATGCAGATAGGTGGGTCGAGGACCGGGCAGAGACTACATATGTAAGCTTTCAATTTTTCTTTAAGTGTTATACTTTACTTTTATAAGATTTTTTATATACTAATTTAATTTAAAATAACGTGGGATCGCTACCAAAGCAACATGGAGGACTTCATTCGTAGTCAGCTAGTTAATGAATTGGGCGAGCCAACCCAACCTTTGGACGAGGATGTTGAAAGAATATGATTGGAGGTTGTTGGCGGTCTAAAAGAGGGGAAGGTATACGGGCTTCCTGAGAAAAAATTCCATCGCTACAGGTGTGGATGCAAGGAATAGGGACTTCCTCACAGGGCAAGGCACCTAATAGGGAGAGCCTCTCGGCTATGCAGGAGACAGTAACAAAGCTTATTTCCGAGCTAGAAGCGGCCAAGGAAATAGAAAGGCTTACAGATGCTCAATTCCTTAGTATGCAAGCTCATATCAGAACTCTCCTTTCTACAGGAGCTTTTCCGTTGCCCCGGTCTCGTGAGTCATCGCCAGAGGCTCGACTTCCACGTGAGCTTTCCTCCCGTCCTCCCCGTGTTCGTTCTGCCCGTCCTCCACGTGATCGGTCTTCTCGTCCTCCACAAGACCGTTCTTACTGTCTTGTAGATGTAAGTTCATCAAATAGGTGATGTTGTAGAAAATACCCATTGACCAATACTTTGATATACTTGAACTAGACTAATAGAATTTGTTTTGAATTAGAATAAATATTTTTGAACTTGTTGCAATTACTTAGTTTTTGATTGGTTTTGAATTGTGATGTTTAAATGTACTTGTTAGTTTTAAAGTGTTAATTGGATGTTTGGTTGGATTTGTGGTGAATTAGGGGTTGTTTGTGGTGAATTGGGGGTTATCTGATGTGAATTGGGGGTATTAGTATGCTGTTTTTATTTGGCAGGTGGTGTAGCTACTAAAACAGATATTTTCTGCCAAAATTATTTCCAGAAAATCGACCAACCTTGGTCGGTAATTAAAAAAATTTAAATTGTAAAATACCGACCAATGTTGGTCGATTAATGTAATGTAAAAAGAAAATACTATTCATAATATTTTTATTTAGGGTGGTGCGGGGTGGGGTAGGGTGGAGAAAGTAAAAAAAGAGTTTTTTGGAAAATATTCCCCCTTCTCTTGATAGGAAAAACATTTTAAGTTCATGAAGAAATTTTTCAAAATATTTAAGCCAACCAAACGTAAGGAAATTGAAAAATAATTTTCGAAAAATATTTTCCTTCATACCAAACATAGCCTAAAAGTACTTTAAAAATGTAATAATTTGTATTTGGCCAAATTATTTGAGTAGCGTGCTATTGTTAGTGTTAGAAAGGAGTTTGTATTTGAGCCATCCTTCCAAAAAAATACTTCTAATTATACGCGTCAAATTACTAAAAAAAATATGTACAAATTTATTGAGAAATGAAGATTTTTAGTGTTGGAGATATATAATTAAGTTGATGACAAAATATTTGAAGTGTCCAACTATCACATTTAATAAAAATTTAATATTTTATTTACCGACTTAATTATATCTTTTTAATAGTCCTTTACATGCAGGCTTGAATTTTTTATGAAAAAAGCACAGTGCCAAAGTTTTTAAGTTTAGCTTCTTTTATTTTTATTAATGCCGAAGGTTCTATAAATCACAACTATATTTAAACTTCTAGTGTCGCTACTGTGCATTTGAGAGCAGCCACAAGGAGAAAGATAAGGCTTTTTTAAGTCTTTTTCTTGGATAAATGAGATTTACCTCGAGGAATCAAGACATGTTTATTCACTTTGTTTATTTATTACTTTTGTTATAATAATTTATTTGGATTGACTTTTATATGTCACACCACAATTAAAAAAAGCAAGCCATATCTGTTTTTGCATGTTGAGGGGGAAAAAAGTATATAAAACTATCTAAAGTGAACATTCAAAAAGATGATTTTCTCAATTTTCGTTTAACTTTGATTTGACAAACTAGTTTTAATATGTACACTTGTTAGAAAAAAGTTTTGAATTTTTATTCAAATTTATCAAGTTAATTAATTGGTGGCGGTATTGGACTCACACAAGTCATTATACTACACACATACATACATACATACATATATATATATATATATATATATATATATATATATATATATATATATATAATATACGCCTATATAACGCCATCTGGTCAACATGTATAAATGAATGCAATGCAAAAGAAGTAAGAAAATAAGATCTCTCAGAAAGTAATAAGATCAATATGCCCTCAGTTAACATAATGAAATAAACCTTATCAACTTACGTATTTTCTGAGACCCATGAACAGACGATATACTAATAATAGGGCACATGGAGAATCAAGAACATAGGCACCCCTATGAGTAGAGTTATTTATGAAAGTTTTTCATTTGCTCGTTTCGTTTGTATCATATGGATCATGCCAAAAGAATAAGGATAGCATTAATATACCTTAATTGCTTATACGACCAGGTAGAAGGTCACCTTCTTTAAAGCTTCCCTACACCTTGCTTCAAATTGAGATAATTTGATAAAAGGAATCTCCAGTTAAGATTTTTGTTCATTATCGTTAAAATAGAAAGAAGAAACAAAACTTTTGTTTGTACTTTATTGAATTGAAAAGAAAAGGAATGTAAATTGCTACATACTGATTTATAAAGACGGAAAGGAAAGGATATGATGCAACATTTTTCCGGTGAAACATGACTAGTTAGATAATGATGGAACTTATTATGCAAGTTGGGCAGGTGAATCGATCTTTTTTATTCAATCTAGATCCCCTTGCAATTGATCTGTGCGATATCGAGTTCGTTTTGTAATAGGAGCCCCGTTGGGCTAACTAATGCTTACCACATTATTTCATGTGGAAGTACTGGAATATATGTAAGTGTATAGCATAAATAGTATAAAATATTATACTTTCTACATAAATTAATAACTTTGGGTCATTAATTAGATAATGTGCATGACTACTTATTTGCCACCTATTTAATTTTATCGAATCCAGTTTTTGTCAACCTAATATCAAGAGCACAAATTTTTGTACTATAAAACGATAAAAAGATAATTTTTTTTAATTTTGAGAAAATAATTTCTACTATTATAATAAAAAAAATCTCATTTATAAACTTCATCATATCATATGTATATCCCACATGCTATATTGCTGGAATTAATAATATTTTAACTAATCACCCTTTCACTACGGGTATAACATCGACGTGATACAACGCGGAGTAACATCGTTGTAATACTGCAGGGTGTAACACGGTACATGAATCATGCATATCCCCATGATTATGTTTGTGCACCTTACGTTCTTGTTGTTGTGATACATGTGTTTGTTGAGTATGAACATTATAGCTCGACAGATATCCCCATATGGATTGATATATATAGAACGAGTTGCACGTCACAACGGTATTATATACATATTGGGTTTCACGCTGCAATGGTATTACATGTGGATTGGGTACACGCCGCAACGGGGTTATGTGGGATATGATTACTTATGGTTGTTCTATGTAATTTTTTCTCCTTGTGGGATTAATTCATAGCATTATGCTTTATTGTTGTATCTGTTAAGGCTTGGTGGATGGTTCCCTCTTTGGTTCTCTTTCCATTATTGTTCATGTTCGAGCGGTTGCTTGTTGGCGCACGGGTCACGTCGTACGAGGTTCTTTATAGTATTTGATGTTTCTTGTGAGTAGAGCACCTTGTACTGCACGAGGCGAGGTTATTGGACCTGGAATCAATGCTATCAGATTTGTATAATGTGTGTTGGAAGAAGGATGCCACCAATTAGCATAGAGTTTGCCAATGGTTCTTGTTGAGCGAGAGAAATCCATGACTAATTGATTTGACGGGTGGTTTTGACTTTGAACATGGTTCTATCATCATTTGCGGTATTGCGAGGGTTAGAAGAAGATTTTATGTGTTATACGGTATATGACTGGTACCGATTTTTGTAACGGGCAACTATTGTGGTCGGAAGATATTGCTAATGGGCATATGAGTTATGCGGTATGTCACGACCCAAACTAAAGGGCCGCGATGGGCACTCGGTGCCTTACTCAACCAAGTACCAACGTAACGTATCTTTCTTATCATACTATCATGTGTAAATGAGACGGAAAGGCCGTCATAAGATAACTAGAATAAAACATGATGGAATACTTGACATAGGACGACCCAACATGATATACAAACATATACATATGACATACGGGCCTATAAGGCCGAAAAGATCATTTGTGCACTCAAAACATAGGCTGACGGGGCCATACAATTATATATATACATGACATCCATCTACAAGCCTCTAAGAGTACGTAAATATCATAAAGGCCGGGACAGAGCCCCACCATACTAATCAATACATGTCCGAAGCATACTGACTAAATAGGCAACTCCGGAGCAAATGGAGCACACCAACACCTTCCGCTGAGCTGATAGCCTACTAGGAGGATAGTCAACCTGTCTATGGGGACCTGCGGGCATGAAATACAGAATCCCCCGGCAAAAGGGACATCAGTACAAATAATGTACCGAGTATGTAAGGCATGAAAAGCAGGATATAAAAGACATGAAAGAAAAATGGAGTAAAAGACTCAAACTATTAGTTTGAATAGCTCTATGAATCATGAAACATTCATAATATCATGCATATGCGTACAAATATCATATCATGCATAGGTATATGCGTACATAACATCATTAAGACTCTCAGGGCATCCCATCATATCATCTCAGCCTTTATGGGCAAAATCATCAACATATACCAACTGATCAGACGGTGGGGCGTATATGACACCATGATGTTGCCCCATACACCATATACATATAATATACACATATATAATGCAATCTGGTCATATATCAAGGTACATGTATAAATGAATGCAATACATAAGAAGTAAGAAAATAAGATCTCTCGAAAATTAATAAGATCAATATGCCCTCGGTTAACATAATGAAATAAACTTTATCAACTTACATATTTTCAAAGACCCGTGAACAGACGATATACTAATAACCGGACACATGGGGAATCAAGAACATCAGCACCCTTATAAATGGAGTCATTTATGAAAGATGTGCATTTGCTCATTTCGTTTCTATCATATGGATCATGCCAAAAGAAAATGAGGGATAGCTTTAACATACCTTAATTGTTTATACGAGCTCATAGAAGGCCGCCTTCGTTAAAGCATCCCTACAACTTACTTCAATTGAGATAATTTGATAAAAGGAACCTCCAGTTAAGATTACTGTTCTTCTACGTTAAAATAGAAAGAAGAAACAAGACTTTTGTTTGTACATTATTGATTTGAATAGGAATGTAAATTGCTAAATATTGATTTTTAAAGAAGGAAAGGAAAGGATATGATGCACCATTAATTGTCTCCGGCGGTGGAAACATGACTAGTTAGATAATGATGGAACTTTTTATGCAAGTTGGGAACGTGTCCACCAAAAACTAATGCTTGCCACATTACTTCATGTAGAAGTACTGGAATATATGTAAGTGTATAGCATAAATAATATAAAATATTATACTTTCTGCATAAATTAATAACTTTGGGTCATTAATTAAATAATGTGCATGACTACTTATTTGCCACCTATTTAATTTTATCGAATCCAGTTTTTGTCAACCTAATATCAAGAGCACAAATTTTTGTACTATAAAACGATAAAAAGATAATTTTTTTTTAATTTTGAGAAAATAATTTCTACTATTATAATAAAAAAATCTCATTTATAAACTTCATCATATCATATGTATATCCCACATGCTATATTGCTGGAATTAATAATATTATAATTAATCACCCTTTTACTACGGGGTATAACATCGACGTGATACAACGGGGAGTAACATCGCCGTAATACTGCAGGGTGTAACACGGTACATGAGATCATGCATATTCCCATGATTATGTTTACGCACTTTATGTTCTTGTTGTTATGACACATGTGTTTGTTGGAGTATGAACATTATGGCTAGACGGATATCCTTATATGGATTGATATATATAGAACAACTTGCACGTCACAACAGTATTATATACGTATTGGGTTTCACGCTGCAATGGTATTACATGTGGATTGGGTACACGCCGCAACGGGGTTATGTGGGATATGATTACTTATGGTTGTTCTATGTAATTTTTTCTCCTTGTGGGATTAATTCATAGCATTATGCTTTATTGTTGTATCTGTTAAGGCTTGGTGGATGGTTCCCTCTTTGGTTCTCTTTCCATTATTGTTCATGTTCGAGCGGTTGCTTGTTGGCGCACGGGTCACGTCGTACGAGGTTCTTTATAGTATTTGATGTTTCTTGTGAGTAGAGCACCTTGTACTGCACGAGGCGAGGTTATTGGACCTGGAATCAATGCTATCAGATTTGTATAATGTGTGTTGGAAGAAGGATGCCACCAATTAGCATAGAGTTTGCCAATGGTTCTTGTTGAGCGAGAGAAATCCATGACTAATTGATTTGACGGGTGGTTTTGACTTTGAACATGGTTCTATCATCATTTGCGGTATTGCGAGGGTTAGAAGAAGATTTTATGTGTTATACGGTATATGACTGGTACCGATTTTTGTAACGGGCAACTATTGTGGTCGGAAGATATTGCTAATGGGCATATGAGTTATGCGGTGTGTAACGACCCAAACTAAAGGGCCGCGATGGGCACTCGGTGCCTTACTCAACAAAGTACCAACGTAACGTATCTTTCTTATCATACTATCATGTGTAAATGAGACGGAAAGGCCGTCATAAGATAAATAGAATAAAACATGAGGGAATACTCAACATAGACCCAACATGATATACAAACATATACATATGACATACGGGCCTATAAGGCCGAATATATCATTTGTACACTCAAAACATAGGCTGACAGGGCCATACAATTATCTATATACATGACATCCATCTACAAGCCTCTAAGAGTACGTAAATATCATAAAGGCCGGGACAGAGCCCCAGCATCCTAATCAATACATGTCCAAAGCATACTGACTAAATAGGCAACTCCGAAGCAAATGGAGCACTCCAACACCTTCTGCTGAGCTGATAGCCTACTAGGAGGATAGTCAACCTATCTATCGGGACCTGCAGGCATGAAATGCAGAATCTCCAGGCAAAAGGGACATCAGTACAAATAATGTACCGAGTATGTAAGGCATGAAAAGCAGTATATAAAAGACATGAAAGAAACATGGAGTAAAGGACCCAAACTATTAGTATGAATAGCTCTATGAATCATGAAACATTCATAATGTCATGCATATGGATACAAATATCATATCATTCGTATGCGTATATAACATCATCAAGCCTCTCAGGGCATCCCATCATATCATCTCAGTCTCTATAGGCAAAATCATCAACATATACCGTAGGTTTACTTCATTTTACATTCAGTATGTATTTCCAGCTTTCATAGGTCAACTCTTGTAACTTAGGTTTATTTTTTTTAAGCATTATTAGGGGGAACAAGCAACCTTCACATAAACCAATAAGGCAAAAATATAGCACACACTCATCAAATTCCTTGCTCGAATTACCCATGATGTTTTCTTCCCTTAGTCACAACTAATACACCAACGTACCGGTAGCCAGCAGTTGCCAAGGCACCACCACATAACCCAATCGTCAATAGTAGGCTTCCCCGCTTGGCTTTAAGCCACAATCGCAAAAATCCAAAACCCACAATGACTCCTCCTTCTCAGTTACCATAATCTCGCAGCGTACTCTGCCAAATTCTCACAAATTCTTGTTGCACTACTCATAACACGTCCCGAATTATCAGTCATAATCACACACTCGACCTCCGGGTAGTCATACCATATTCTTCAACAGTCCAAGCTCACTTTGCAGTACATGTATCCCATTGGGTAGAAGGTAGAACTCTTGTTAGGTACTTTGCTAGAAATCACGCAACTCCTAACGTCCTCACAGGAGATAGCCCACCTGTGTAACCCCATATCGACATCATCCAACGTCATTGCTGTAGTTACACCTACTGTGAAATCAGTTAATTCCCCTGGGTCCGCACCCATCCGCCAGCCGTAAGAATCTGTCCATTTCCATTCATATCATCTAAAGGTCCAACAATACGTTCCACAACTCAAAGTTATGTTGCATCCCAAAATGATAATCAAGCTTCACATCCCTTTTCATTCCAAGAAAACTGCTAACGGTCATATTCAAACTTCCTAAGTATAGAAGCCATCATCCCAAACAAAATTTACAGACTTAATCATTTGCCCACCATGATCCAACTTGTTCTAAGTTTCCTCAAAGCATAGTTAACCAGCTTCTGAAGCAAACTACTTGACCTCTGCTGTTCATACCTGACCTACTAGCGACCCAACCACCGCGAGACATATCTTACTATGTCCCTTCTCATCATCCGCTGCTGGTCATGCCACTCCAAACCCCTATCCATTTCTGTAGCATCCAGACAATTTGATTGCCATCACTCTAGTCCTCCGTAAGACCATCTTCCTCGAGCCATCAACACTGGAAACACCGATTTGACCTTGAAGCCGCCACATACTGCCATCTCTGACAACCGCTTCTTAGGTACCATTTCACAGCATCTAGCCCCGAAGAAAAACCAATAAAAACCATCACACCGTTAACCAAAGGATGAACATCCCTAGTCCAATTGCCTCTCCTCCGCTGGGATTAAATGCTGAACCTCTAAACAAAGAACCAAAAAATCCTCCTCTCGAGTCATTTGCTACCGTGACACATAATTAAACACCTAACCATTTACACCAGCACTGTGCAATAACAACACATGCACATCACAATACACCCTGCAGAACTTCTAAATCGTAGACAACACTAAAACTGGGCTGAAACGACAGAACACCCCTCCACAAGGCGACGATAATAGTCCGCCCGCACTCGCAGGAAATACATCAAGTACAATATTTGTAGAATCTCTGCAACTCATCAGGCAACTAATATCAAATGCTCGATATGACATAAGAATGAGTAGAAAGGAAATGAAGACATGATCTTCAATGAAATCAAAATTGCATGATGAGGAATCAAGAAAAGGAAATTCTCCTAACAGCCCTGTAGCCTCCCGCAGATAAGTACGGATGTCTCCGTATCGATCCACAAGACTCTACTAGACTTGCTCATGGCTTGTGAAACCTAAGTGAACCTAGAGTTGTGGTACCGCAGTATAGAGAATAAAGCAAGAGACTCCAAGAAAGAAAACTAAATAATAGATACGAAAGTTACCCTACAAAAGGGTTGGCTTCAACAACCCATAAGGGATGGCTTGCCAAGCTAATAGTCGCAAAGTTTTCCTACAAAGGGGGTAGCTTCAACAACCCATAAGGGATGACTTGCCAAGCTACACAACTCTGAAAACTTTTGTACATACCAAGTTGTCATAGCTAAAACCACTAAAAGGGTCGTGATGGCGCCTAACGCTGCCATTAGGCAAGCCAACAGTGAACTATCTATTTAGTGACTCATTTTATTATGATTAAAATAAAGCCTTGATTAAGTAAGGAAACTAATGCTTAGAAAATAATGAATATATAAAACATTAGTAAAACATAAAATAAAAATATTACAATAACAAGCAAGTTCATAAATACCTAGTAGGAAATCCCAAAATCGGGTGTCACAAGTGCATGCGCATCTAGTAGGAAGTACAATAATAATACAATGTCTCTTTGGAATGTAAGATAGACATGATAAAGTAAATAAATATGATGGAGACTCTATGTGCTCTGGATCATAACATG
This sequence comes from Nicotiana obtusifolia, assembly GCA_002018475.1. NCBI lineage: Eukaryota > Viridiplantae > Streptophyta > Magnoliopsida > Solanales > Solanaceae > Nicotiana > Nicotiana obtusifolia. Next base: position 14,940 of record MCJB01049450.1, on the reverse strand, counting down.
GAATACAGCTTTTCATAAAGTCTCCTCGGCAATTGGGCTTACGCGCCAAAATGACCCTTGGAAATAAACTTGCACAATAAGTGCAGAAGCGCAACATGAGTACATAAATCAAGGCGTACCTATTAAGTATCTAGCCTTGCCCAGGAGAAGTAGTGATGAGTCAACATCGACACTTACTAGTGGTCCAATAAATAAAATACAAGAATTTTAAGCAGGCATGAATTGTAATAGTATCAGTAGAATAAGAAATAGTAGTTAATGATATCCTTTAACAGAATATCATCATTTTATAAATTCCCACATACCGATGCCATCTCAAAAAATAAAAACCATTAAATAAACATCTGATCTCAAGTCATAAAAGGAATATCATCTAATTTCCAAGTTCCAATCAAGAGTCGTGGATATTCGGACTCCTCGGAGTTTTACACAGGAATTATGGCAAGGTTGTTCGGCCCAATTCATATAGTCGTGTACATACATTTCCTTGGTAGTACGGCCCAATCCATGGATGCATCTCATATATATTGCCGAGACGTTTGGGCCGACCCCCAGGAAGAGAAGAAACTCATTGAATTACGGGCCACAGGTTTGCAACATAAAACAAAAAGAGGAACATGAAGTAGTCACGACATTCACCACATTCGAATACCTCGCCAAACAACTCAATGTAATGTGATTTGATCTAACATGATCTCTAATCACGTTTTAATTATAAGTTTTAAGTAATTAGACTAACAAGTTGAATTCAGATAATACAATATTGCATGATAAAGTCCTATGTCTATCCGAACATAAACATGATATTAGCTACGTATGGACTCTCATCACCTCGTGCATACATGGCTACCACAATAAGAAGCACATAACAAATACAACACCTACGGGGTAGTATCCCTCTCACAAGGTTAGACAGGAGACTTACCTCGCCTGGGATTTCCATAATCAGCTCCAATGCCTCTCTAACACCTCAAACCGATTCCCGTCAATCCGAAACTAATCAAACAACGTGCAATCCAATTAAAATGTACTCCAATACTTATAATTTGACAATTTATAAAAATTCTCAACTTCACTCGAAAAGTCAACCCCAAGGCCCATGCGCCCGAATTCCAAAAACTTTCGAAAATAAACATTACCCACAATACCACGAACTCAAATAGATGATTTATTCTCAATTCCATGTCTAATTTCGTGGTAAAAGTCCAAGATTTCAATTTGTAGATTTTCTTCCAAAATCTCACAATTTCTACCAATTTTGCAAGTTAAAAATCCATATGTGTTCATGAAATATAATCAAAAGTGGTTTAGAAACACTTACCCCCAAGTGGTGGATGAAATAGCTCCCAAACATTGCACCAAAATCGGCTCCAAGATAGAAATGAGATGAAATGAGCAAATCCCAATTTTGCAAACTTATATTCTGCCAGGCCACTCTTCTTCATGAATGCAGCATGTGCCACACGTTCGCGAAGCACAAACTCATCTACAGTCCAAAACATTCTTTGCGAATGGAAGAGAAGTCTCGTGAACGCGATGCCTTCCAAGGCCTAACCATCGCGAACGCGACCACCCTCCGCAAACGCGTAGGCCATGACTACTAGGCCCAGCTCTCTTACGCGAATGCAGGTCCTTCATCGCGAACGCGATGAACAAACCATCCTCCAGCTCAAATCACTCTTTGCGAATGTATGATCCCCTTTGCGTTCGCGAAGAACAAAACTAGAACCTGCAAAAGCAGCAATAAAACATGGAGAAATGATCTGAAACCACCCCGAAACACACCCAAGGCCCCCAGGACCCAATCCAATCACACCAACAAGTCCCAATACCTTATCCAAACTTTTTCAAAAGGCTCGAAACGCCACAAATAACATCAAAACACTGAATCGACGATAAAAATCCTTATCTTAACTTTCAACATTCAAACTCCGCCTAACGCAACCGAATCATACTTAAACATTTAAGAATGACGTGAAATTTTATGTACAAGTCATAAATTACAATACAAACCTATTCCAATAACACCAAATTCCACTTCAAATCAAACTTAGAGAATTCTAAAACATAATGTCAACTTTCCTCAATATGCGTTGAAACGTTCCTGGTCCACCCGAAACTCTATCCAAACATATGCCCAAGTCCAAAATCATCATACGAACCCATTAGAACCTTAAAATATCGGTTCGGAGATCGTTTAGTCAAAAGTAAAACATTTGCTAGCTCTTTCAATTTAAAGCTTCCGAATTGAGAATTATCCTTCTAAATCAACTCCAAACTTCCCGAAAATTGAAAATAACCATGCATGAAAGTCATAATAAATAATGTGAGGCTAATCAAGGCCTCAAACCGCCGAATGATGCGCTTGACCTCAAAACGATTGGTCGGGTTGTTAAAAATTTCATATTGGATTAGGGCAAAAGTATGCATAAAAAATCAATCGAGAGTATCAACGAATCGGAATGTCAGGAGAGTAAAGATTTCCCCTAAATGTACCAAACCATGATTCTGCATAGAATCAATAATCAAAATAATTTTTAAATCTTCACCTCGATACTTGCCATGTTAAGGCAAGCATCATTAGATCTTTCGCGCAAGAACTTCTCATAATCAGGCAAGTACCACATGATAAGGAGCCGAAAAAGGTGAGAGCATCACTGGAGAATCATAAATTGACCAAGATACGAAAAAGGAAAGAATATATCCCATGTCGGCTAGGGTTTTGAAAGATAGGGGAAGAGGAGAGACGAAGAAGGACGGCCAGTCTCGATGGATATGGGGATTAGGATTTGGGTTGAGGGGATATAGGGAGAAAGGGGGAATTATTATGGGTCGTCGATCATTTGGGATCAAAAGCCAGTGATCAAGGTGGAGCGGGTCAGGTTTACTAGGTCAGGTGTGGGATTTGGGTCATCCAGTTAGTTGTGGGAATCGGTCATGTGTATCTGGCTCAGGATTTTGACAACATTTGTACTGAAATTCAGCCTTTTATTCGGTTAAATTTTAAAACACATGAAATTAAATAAAAATAATTTAATAGAAAATGACTAACAAATAATAAAATACCATTTGTGTAATTTAACACTTTAAGATAGTAGCTTAGGGTTATAAAAAATATAAAAATACCATTTTAAATTAAATAGTATACTAAATAAATTATTATAAAGAATATAGGCTATTAATACAAGTAATGGGTAAATGATATAAAAAATACAATGCAATTATAAGAAATAATATAAAATATCATAAAATATGCATAAAATTCTAAGAAATTATGAATAATTAGTTTTGCGCTGCTGATCACTCGTAAATAATTTTGGGGAAATAATAAATAAATTATTTATCAATTATAGATGCTAGAATCCAATTTAAAAATGCTTATAATATATAATATGTCACGATCCAAAATCCAACTAGTCGTGATGGCACCTAATCTAACCCGCTAGGTAAGCCAATTAATAACTATCCAATTTAATGAAATTTTTTTTTGAGACAAATAAATAATAAAATAACTGAACCTTAATACATTTCCCAAGGACTGGTAGTACAAATCATGAGCTTCTATGATTTAGATTTTTACAAACTGAATTGAAATAAGTACAACATCAGTTTGAAATATAAATGAACAGAATTTGAATCTAATGCTACCAAGGATAAGTGGTAGCCATAACTGGAACGCAACTACATGTTCAATTCCAGCTCCCGCCATATGCAACACCATCAGCATCCAACATCTGCACACAAGGTGCAGAAGTATAGTATGAGTACAACCGACCCCATGTACTCAATAGGTAACAAATCTGACCTTAGGTTGAAAGTAGTGACGAGATGGGACAAGGGTCAGAGTTCAACTCCAATAATCAGCAACAGTTCATAACCATATAATTAAAACGGTACAAGAAATAACTCAGCTCGTTCACAGTTATGGGGGACAGGCATGCTTTTCAAGTATAACAGTAAATCCCAAATCTTTCGCCAAAAACCCAAAAATATAGGAGCAGTTTGAAAACCATGATTTTCCGAAAATCCTTTCAACAATAAATAAGATGTTTCATTTTCAGATAGCATGAGGAGAATACATCTCTATGCTTATATGCCAATATACAGGTGAAATCACGAATTTCGCCATAGCCGGGTAGTGGGAGGAAATACATCTCTATTCATGTATCTCAAGTACGCATGTCAAATGCAATGCATCTCAATGATGAACTCATGTACTCACACTCTCATAGTACTCAATATCACTGTCTCGTATTCTCAATCACCATGCTCAATACTTAGCACACTCAGTCACACAGTACTGTACAGGGCAGATCCAGCCCAAATGCAAACAAACCAAGGCATATCCAGTCTAAAGATGCAAATAAACCAAGGCAGATCCAGCTCAGTGCAAATGAACCTAAATGCAAATAGACTAGGGCAGATCCAGCCCAATGCAAATGAACCAGGGCAAATCCAGCCCAAATGCAAATGATTGCAATTAATTGTGCCCTTTGTGGATGTACAGACTCCGGAGGGGTCGATCCAGCCCAAGCACTATAATAACGAAATCCTGGCATGAATCGATAAAGCATGCTGCGCGTGCAGCCTGATCCCATAAATATCACTCACAACAGGCCCTCGGCCTCACTCAGCCATCAATCTCTCCAGTCTCTCGGGCTCACAGCACTCACGCTAAGCAGCCTTAATCAGTGATATGGGATGTGACAATATGCGATAGCAGAGACTGGGATATGATATGAAATGATGAATGCGATTGAGTGCATAACTATAATTAAGCAAATAACTCAACAATAAAGAACGACTACTATGGGTCCTAATAGTATCAGCATATAGCCCAAACCTGATTTCTAGCATAAATTACAACTCTAGTGCTCTAACACATAGAGTACAATAAAAATGTTCAGATAAGATAGATACACAGTTTCATGGAATCCACTAAATCACAATTCACACGGTGCACGCCCACACGCCCGTCACCTAGCATGTGCGTCACCTTAACATCAATTACATAACACGTAATTCGAGGTTTCATACTCTCAGCACCAAGTTTAAAAGTGTTACTTACCTCGAGCAAGCCAAGTCCAATACCGAGCAAGCGAAACGATACTCCAAAATTGCCATCTAGCGCGTACCGACCTCCGAATGGCTCGAACTAGCCGAAAGCAACTCAAATACTTCAAAAAATGCCAAGAACACAACCCGATCAATAAAGGACGAATCATTAATCAAAAGCCAAAAATCAACTAAAAACCCAAAATCGGGCCCGTACCTCGTAACCCAAAAAAAAACTCACAAAATCCGATAACCCAGTCAATTATGAGTCCAACCATACTAGTTTCATTCAAATCTGACTCCGAACCGATGCTCGAAACTCAAATCCCCCAATTTCTCTTTTGAAACCCTCAATAAAATGCCAAAAACGAAGGTAGAAATGATATAAAAATAAAAAATGAGTAGAGAGCACTTATCCCAATCCACATGGTGAAAATTGCCTCAAAAATTGCTTCAATCTGAGCTCCATAGCTCCAAATATGATGAAATGGCCGAAACCCCCGAAATAGAGTACTTATAATTATGTCCAGGCATTCAACTTATGCGAACGCGAAAAACACATCGCGTTCGTAATGAACAAAATAATTTGCCACCAAAAATACTCTACGCGTTCGTGGCATAGCCCTCGCGAACGCGATTCATAACAACTCCAACCTTACACGATCGTATCATCCACTTCGCGAACGCAAAGGCATTCTCCAAGTCCCCATCTTTTCATCTCTGCACTATGCGAACACAAGCATAAGGACGCAAACGCGATGTCCATTCCTCACAAAGGTACGCGAACACGTTCCACTGTCACGAACGCGATGGAGGAAAATGACTGGCTCCTCTAATACACTATGCGATCGCGGCCCAGTCTTCGCGATCGCGAAGAAGGTTTAAAACACCAAATAATAGCAGTACGAGCAGTGAGAACATGAAGAAAAATGGCCAAGAAGCAATCCGAAACACGCCCGAGCCTCTCGGGACCCCGTCCAAATACACCAACAAGTCCCATGACATAATGCGGACCTACTCAAGGCCTCAAATCACACCTAACAACATCGACACGACGAATCGCACCTCAATTCGAACTTGAATGAACTTTGAACTTCCAACTTCCAAAACTCACACCGAAACATATCAAATCAACCCAGAATGAACCTAAATTTTGCACACGAGTCCCAAATGACAACAAGAAGCTATTCTAATTCCCGGAAACACAATCCGAATCTGATATCCTCCAAGTCAACCCTCGGTCAAACTTATGAACTTTCCAAACCTTAAAATTTTCAACTTTAGCCACTTTGTGCCAAAACCTTCCAGAAACATCCAAACACAAATCCGGGCATACGTCCGAGTCCAAAATCACCATCCCAACCTAACGGAACCATCGAAACCTCAATCGGAGGTCAAATACTAAAAAGTCAAA
>MCJB01049449.1:0-40363 GCA_002018475.1 Nicotiana obtusifolia | reverse complement strand
AGCAAGCATCTTCGTCAGGCGAAACAATCCAACCGTCGGACGAGGATGCTGAGAGAATATGGACGCAGGCGGCTGGCGGTCCAAAAGGGGGGAGGGTATACGGGCTTCCAGCTAAGCAATTCTACCGCTATAGGTGTGGAATGCACGGAATAGGCACCTCATCCGGAGGGGAGTCGCTTGATGGGGATGCCCTCGCCTCTATGCGGGCCCATGTAGAAAAGCTCACATCCGAGCTAGAAGCTTCAAAGCAAAGAGAGAAGGAGAGAGAAGCAAGAGAGAAGGAGAGAGAAGCAAGAGAGAAGAAGAGAGAAAAAATTAGAGATAAACAGTATGCTGCTCTACAAGAGCAGATCAAATCTCTCTTGGCTTCTGGCGCTTTTCCTATTCCCCGATCACGGGAACCATCGCCGGATGGTCAGTCTGATGATGACAATTCATCCGGCGATGGCGATGATGATGTAGATATGAGTTGACCTTGAATTGTAATAACAACTTATATAATGCATAAGTTCATTTGAACTTTAAACCTTATTGTTGTTTAATATTGTTGTTTAATGTGTTGTTTATTGTAGTTGTTAGTATCGTTGTTGTTTGATGTAGTAGTTCTTGTTGTTGTTGTTGTTGTTTTAATGGTTTCAATGCATATTTTAGGAATTTGGTAAAACTGACAGGGGGTGTGGCTGGCAAAACAGCCAGTTTCTTGAAAAAATATACCAACAAAAGCGACCAACTTTGGTCGCTAGTTGGTCGCCATTTTGCTTAAAAAAAAACTGATTCTGCATATAGCGACCAAAGTTGGTCGCCAATTTCAAAAAAAAAAATTATAAATACCACAAAAGCGACCAACTTTGGTCGCTATTCAGTATTTTAAATTTTCTGTATTTCTGAGTTAGCGACCAAAGTTGGTCGCTATTGGAGAAATACAGAAAATTAAAAATACTGAATAAGCGACCAAAGTTGGTCGCTATTGTGGTATTTTTAATTTTTTTTTTTTGAAATTAGCGACCAACTTTGGTCGCTTATTCAGAAATACATAAAATTTAAAATACTGAATAGCGACCAAAGTTGGTCGCTTTTTAGCAGATTTTAAATTTTTGTATTTTGTACTGGGCGACCAAAGTTGGTCGCTATATGGCGACCAAGATTGGTCGCTATTGGAAAGTGACCAACTAAATACTGACCAGACTATTGTGGTCGCTCTTTGGTCGCTTTTAGGCATATAGGGACCAACTTTGGTCGCTTTTTCCGGTCGCTTTTTACCTGATTTTTAGTAGTGAAATCTAACCTTCAGCAGGCCAATTACTTGGCTAAGTGTTACCACTTATTTTTCGCTTTGCTGCAAATGAGCCTCCAAAACAACGACCTCAGTAGCTTTGGTTTCCAGTTTCGAGAGGCGGAGAGCAATTTGGACTCGTTCCACCAAAAGCTGATTCCGTTCAAAAGTAAGTTCTTCCTTCTCATGAATCAACCTTTAAAGGCCCTCAGAAGCAAAAAAGTTGGCCTACAAAACAAGAAGAAGCAAAACTTAGAATACATTCATGCAAAAGTAGAAGAAGTAATGAAGGAAGAAAAGAACGTACCACTGGGACGTTATGCATGGAATTTTTCAACAAGCACTCTCTCGAGAGTGCATGAATCTTTTCCTAGTCTTTTTCTAAAGCCAAAGGCTTCAGATAATTAGCAAGCTCCACCGGCTGGGATAGCAAGTTGCATCCGATAGAGACCGAAAGAGTAATGTTCCTCCTCCTTTGTGGATCTTCAGAAGGGGCATCATAATTTTGCCCCAAATTCCCATGAACCGGGGACTATGGTAGAAGAACACCTTCTTTATGGCCAGATGTGGCCGATGGAGGTGATGTAGAAGCTGTTGGTGGAAGAGTGGATGAAGATGGAAGTGATATAACAGTTGCTGGTGTTGGTGAAGGTGGAGTTGAAGCTGATGGAGTTGAAGAGTGAGAAGCAGCTGCATCAAATGAAGTTCTGGCTATTGGATGCTCCAACCAAACATAGCAAGGACCCGGTACTCAGCCCTACAACACCGGTTATAGCAATTGGCCCCAAAAACGTGAGTTGGCATTTTCTACCAAATCAGATTCTCCCCAAAGTGCCGAGACATCATCTTCAGTTGGTGTAACTATCTCAACAGGTTGAACATCTTGTTGAGATGATGAGGATCATTGCCTTCAATATAGATAAGCTCCCTCACCCACTAGCTTCTTCATCATCATCAATCATCACGATGTCTATGACCGGCCCGGAAGGAGGACCAGTCGTCATCGCCACCGGAGATGACTCGGGGGCATCAGTCTTTGCCCTCTTATTCGTTTTTCCTGCTGTGGAGGAACGTTTCTCTTTAGTTGCTTATCCTCCGGCCAGGGACTTCGTAAAGAAGTGTTTGTGCTCGAAATAGGCCCGGAGGTACCTGTTCGAGTAACTATTTCTTGAAGCTGCTTCGTTGCATCAGTAGGATCAGCCAAAACGTCCTCCTCGGGGATAGCAACCGAGCTCGCACGTAGACCTAATTTTGTGAACAAGTCAGAAGGGTTCAACCAAGTTTTCCATATACAAACAAAAAGGGAAGCAAGGTAGATTAAAATTACCATGATTTTTGGCCTTTCACTCGTATTTGAGGCCAGTTCTTTCCACCAACGATTTTTGGGCGTCGTGACGTCCAAGATATTCTGAACCCACTGGTCTAAATCTTCCACCACTGGTGGTATTCATCGAGTTGCTGAAACATGCTAAGGGTGAAGAGTTGATACAACCATAAAAGAATATCTAGTAAAAAGAAATACTAAACAAAGAGCTTACGAGTGCGGTTCCAAGCCGACCGGAAAGGATGAAGCCATTGTCGAAATGATGTCGTTCGTGGCGATTGCAACGAACCGTTCCATCTATCCACGGTCGTTGTCATCATCCATGCTAGACAGCAATGCATGGTGGCCACGCTTGTAGAGGTTTATCATTCCCCTGCGGAAGATTTTGGGAGAATATAGATTCATCATATGAGCTAAGGTTAACTCCTCTCCAGTTTCCTAGCACAAGCGTCAAATACAGGAAACCTTCCTCCACACTGAAGGACTTACCTGTGCCAAACACACCTAGTAGCGAAGGCAAAAACTCTGCAATCACGGAATCAAGCTCTCTGCTCAAAGAAAACGCACCCAAAGTAAAGGGATATGTGAAAAAATATGTAATGCATTCCTTGGGAAGGTTCACTCGCTCTGATAGATCAGGAGCAACGATATCCAACTCATGGCAGCACAGACCTCCTTCACAGCAGGAATACTGGAAGGCCGAATGGAAGAAGGATACCTACTAATAGCCCATGTATAAGGGTTAGCAGTAGGGAATTTCTCTTCAAAGTCATCTATGGTACTAAGTCTTCTTGGTATGCTGGAGCCTACTGTTGGAGGAACAAAGTCCTCGGTTTTGTTCTTGTTCTTTGTAGAACCAGCACGCTTGGAGGAAGAAGCCATTGTGAAAGAAAAAGGACAAGGTTTTGTGTTTGAAGAGAATTAGAGAAAGGATGAAAAACAAACATGCAAATTAGAAGCTCGAGAAATTAATAAACGCGAAGGAAAAGAATGTTGTGTATAAGTGAAATTTTGACGGCAAAATGCATGGCCATGATTACCTCGATAAAGGGAAAAAGTTGTGCTGAATCATGGGATGACGCGTGTTCAGGGCATTAAATGCGCAGGGATGTGCGTCTAATCAACTGTCAGAAGCTTTTAGAGGGTATTATAGTAATTCCAGCCAAAAGAGTGTTTCTACCAATTTTCCGGTAACACAAAGTTATGTCACCGGAAAGCAGGAAGACTATCTGTATATGATGAAATAAGATATGACACGTGGTCATCTAGAGAAAAGACACGTGGAACCCAAGACGGGGATGTTCGAAGACCGAAAGAAGCCATTCCACTTGTCACTGGGAGGGATAACGTTCATAAAGGTGTATTAAATGTTTTGCGCCCGGTAGTATTTAATAGGGGATATTCTGCAGCATTAAGAGCGACGACCCATTACAGAGAATTTGGCATTTATGTTCACCATTACGTCTTCATACCCTCATAATTGACATTAAAGGAGGACACGACCCTAGGACCTCCTTACTTAGACATAGCTATAAATACTGAGCTCAGTTATCATTGTAAAGGATACAAATTTTCTGGCTAAACATATACTACATTCTATACAAAGCTTAATACAATCTTACTTTCTTGCTTTTTGATCTCATCATTGCTGTGCCCGGAAACCTTTTTTCCGGAATTGTCATCTCTGGTGTTTCATCTATAGTTTAGGGCTAAGTATTGTACATTTCTTCAATTATTGCATTATGTCAGGATCAAATTATTTCACTTATTTAGAAACCACGTATAAATTCAACTGTACCGTTTTACGGGTAAACAATCTAATTACTGAACTCTCTAAAATCTGCAATACTATCCCAAAAAGCTCCACCTCGGATCATCCTTCACTGTCCTTATACAGACTAAAAACATGGAACCACCAACCACCATTCCTCCCATCACAAGCCCATAAAACAAATGTGTCCTAAAAACAACCCATCTCATCTCCTTTACGAAATAAGCACTTCTGCTCGGTATTTCGAGACCCTATTTGGATTCGACAACTGCTATCACATAAGCTAATGACCAGTTAACCTGTAGCCACACCAGAATCGGTACGAGCACAAATAACACAAAAAATAGCCAAAAAGAAGTAGTGATTCGAATCTTATTTGAGTTCAATTAATCCTAGAGTTTGAAGAGTTTGACCTAAAAAATCAAGACAAGGGCAAAAATGAGAATGATTAAAATGAAAATGGGATGCGAGACGATAAAGGCGGAGAGAAGGGGGAAAGAGGAATTTTTGATAGATTTAATAGACGAAACGAGGTTGATAGGTCTACAATAGGATGCATGAACGGATTGTGGCTACGGCACAGAGTAAAAAGATGATAAAAAACACAGTGTACACTATTGGTACATTAATTTCGAAACTGGAAAAGGAAAGATGGGAAAATGTAGGTTGAGTGAAAATGGTGAAATCATAATCGGGATGAAAGAGAGCGAGGTGGAAAGAAGGATAAACAACGAGAGGGAAAAAGATAGGCAAGAGGAAGAGGATTGAAAGAGCACGAAAATGGTAAGAGTGAGCTTTGAATATGAGCTCTGTTGATTTTACTACCTCTCTCCATAGGCTTCGATTTTCTGCAGAAGCAGACATTATTATGATCGTTGTAAAAATGGAAAATTAACGAAACATTACTTCGAGATATTATATTGCATCTAAATTGGTTCTTAGGATAATAGCATGCAGCATGCAGCATGCGTTTTCTTTTTCCACTAGCTATGAGCTTAAGAATTTTTCAAATACAAATAATTTTCAACAGTGACATTGAAAGTTCTTCATCTAATCAGGTCTTGATATTAATGTTAGGTTTCGACCTTTTATCTATTTATTTATTTACATACTTCCAGTCGCCTTCAACCTTCAGCTGGGTCATTTTGATCCAGTTTATATTTCTTTTACACACCCGTTTTGCTCTCATCATTTAAGACATTAAAAATGACATTTATAATTGCAGAGATACTAGAAAATGAATCTAAAATTGTGTACTCACCGAATATAAGACAGCAGAGGTTTATATTTGCGATGATACCAAACTGTAAGAGATTTTAAAACAGAAACGGAAACAAGTGATCGAGATATCTCCAATCAATATTTCGAAACCGTTTTCAGCATTGGTTTCTAATTTGGTTGTCATCTAAGCAAAAGCCTAACTCTAAATGGTACGAAGTTTAAAAGGAGTAATTTTGTGCTTAGAGTAATTTAGCCACTTTTTCATACAAAAATAAAATTTGAACAAAAACACCCTTAAGAATTCGAAAAAATTCCAACATAATAATAAACTGGAGTTCGAATTTTTTTCATATGAGATTTCAGCATAATGTGCTGGAATTTTATAATGTGTTAGAGTTCCAACATAATATACTGGAGGTTTATACACAAGATTTCATAATCCAGCATATTATTGTTAGATCTACGTTTATTTTAATGATGCAAAATAACACATTTTTATGTGCAAAAATACTCCTGAAGCAATGGAAAGGAACACTATCAAATATTAGAGACGAAAAAGGAAGGAGTAGCGGAACTCCAAAGGAAATCAAGGATTTGACAGCAGATTAACTGAGGATATTATAGAAGGATCTACATTAAAAGAACTCAAGATTGCGAAACTATGCACCGAAAATTCCTCCATCAAAGAAAGATAGTTAAAAGTCGGAATCAAGGGATCTAATTTTGATCGATCAAATAATGGAAAGATCGGCTTAGCAAAGGAAAAGTCCATTCAAGACCATAAGTCAAGGCAAATCAAAGGAAGCAACACCTTATTCTTGGAAAGAATCACTCTATGATTCCTTTGCAGGATCAACTCCCTTGGGTTTGCAATCTCTCAAGATTCACATTAATCAAGAGTCAAGAAGACCTCACAGAGCATATATACATCGGTACCAGTCTTGAAGCGATATACTTTGATCAAACCAATTTCGTACTCTTTGTTCTACTCTAAACAAGCATTGTAATCTTAGTAAAGTTCACTCTGAAATCAGTAGAGAGAAGAAAGAGAGAAAAATATTGGTGAGGCATTGTATCAAAAATATCACGAGCGTACTTAGATCCAAAAGTGAGTCGATATTCGGAGATAACATCAACACGATTTTATGAAATTATTCAAGTAGCTTTGAAGAAAGAGCAGCTACCTACAAGTGGAGAAGAATATGAGATATGATATCGCCAAGAAAATGTGGGACAAACTAGAAGTTACCTATAAAAGGAAACACGGATAAATTTGTTGGTTCACAACTATGAATTCTTCCAGATGAAAGAAGGTGAATCCATTAAAGAAATGTTTGCACGATTCAGCAAAATTATTGGCAATCTAAAAGCATTTGGTAGACCTTACTCAAATGGTGAGCAGGTTCGAAAAATCCTAAGAAGTTTGCCTACCACATGGCTGACAAAAGCAGTTCCACTTGGATCTCAAGATTTAGACAAACAGTCATGTGATGAACTGCATGGAGATCTCATAGCATTTGAGAAAACACATCTCAAGAAAACGCATCATGAAGAGAAGAAGAAAACAATTGCCTTCAAAACCACAATTGAAGGATCTAAGAACGATGTTGATGATAACGCAGAGGCTCTTGAAGAAGAAATTTTCATGGTTTCGAGAAATATGAATGGATTGATGAGAAGATACAGAAACACAAAAAAGAGAAGGATGTCATCCAGAAGAACCAGACAATACAATGAACAAGACAAAAATGATGAAAAATATTTTGAATATGGAAGATATGGCCATGTTCAAGTTGAATGCCTTTAAAAGAAAAGTTTCGAGAAGGTTCAATAAAAATAAATCTTTTGGAATATGGAATGATGAAGATAGCTCAGAACATGAAAAAATAGCAAATTTGTGCTTCATGACTATTTTGGAACAAATATTCTGGTTGCTGGACTGATGAAGATATATTAGACGATGACTGCAAAGAATAAACTGAAAATTGCTTCATGACACGAGGTGAAACAAGTGAGGTAAGATCCTATAACTGTGATAGATTTAATGAATTACAAGATAATCTTGATCTTACCCTAAAAGAGTCTCAAAGAATACGAAATAAATTAAAGAGACTCAATAAGGAAAAGAAGGACTGCGATCTCAAACTTAAAGTCTGTGAAATTTGAAAGATATGTTCTTCAAGATGAGGTTCAGGAATTGCAATTGTAACTTAATGGCATGCGCAAATCTACCAGTCACAGTTCTATCAAGTCTAACCAAGCGACTTACAAGTCAACTAAAAAAACCTATTAGAACTAAGTCCACAAGTATTGACACTAGTGGTAGATCAAAAACTGGATCAACTCCTATATGTCATTACTATAACAAGGCTGCGCATAAATATTTTCTTTTTGTAGATTTCGTAAAATCTAATATTTCGGGATGGATTTAGAAACCCAACACAATCTTGATCCTAGTAGAACTAACCAACAAGGACCCAATCAAGCTTGAGTACCTAAAAGAAGGTGATAATTCTATTTTGCAGAAACATCATAGAAAGAATCGTAAAGGGAAATGGTGTTTAGATAGTGCATGTTCCAGTCACATGACAGGTGACATAAATCTGTCCAAAGAAGTCACAAAAATAAATGGAAGAAATATTTTGGTGATGATTCAAAAGGAAAGATCGTCGGTACCGTCACATTTCCATTTAGCAATAACTGTGATATTGCAGAAGTATACCTTGTGGACGGACTCAACTATAATCTCTTGAGCATAAGTCAACTATGTGATTCTGGATATGAAGTCAAATTCAAGAAAACAAGCTGTGCCATTGAAGATGAGTCAGGTAAAATCATTCTGCCAGGTAAAAGGTATGAAAATGTATACATTCCAGACGGCATTGAAAACCTAGATGGTTATATTTGTTTAGCATCCATATTTGATGATCCATGGCTATGACATAAAAAACTTGGCCATGCAGGCATGCATTTGATTGAAAAACTCTCTAAACATAATCTAGTTCTTGGCCTTCCCAAACTCAATTTTTCTAGAAATCGTGTAAGTGGGCAAACAAACTAGAAACTCATTCAAAGCCAAAGACATTGTGTCCACAACCAAACCCCTACAATTACTTCACGTGGACTTGTTTGGACCTACTAGAACTGCTAGTATTGGAGGTAAATGATATGTTTTTTTTATTGTTAATGATTACTCACGTTTTACATGGGTAATTTTCTTATCTGATAAAGATGAGCCTTGAAATTTTATACAAAAGAATAAGAGAAAAGGGGTATCTCATCTCAACCATACAAAGTGACCATGGAGGAGAATTTGAAAGCAAAGCCTTTGAAGATTTCTGCAACGACCAATGATATACTCACAGTTTCTCAGCCCCAAGAACACCCTAATAGAATGGGGTGGTTGAACGCAAGAATAGAACTGTGCAAGATATGGTGGGAACAATGATATTAGAACAGTCATTGCCAAATCATTTTTGGGCAGAAGCAGTCAGCATAGTATGTTACATCCTCAATAGATGTCCCATATGGCCCATCCTAAAGAAGAGTCCATATGAACTATGGAAAGGTAATTCCTAATATAGGCTACTTTCGTCCATTCGGAAGCAAATATTTAATCACAATAATGGTAAGGACAACTTTGGAAAGTTTGATCCAAGGAGTAATGAAGGTATTTTTCTCGGTTATTCTATTAATAGTAGATCCTTTAGAGTTTAAAACAAATAAATTTTACCTGTAGAAGAATCATTGCATGTTATATTTGATGACAATAACACTATGACAGAGAAAGGAATCATTGGAGGTGATAAATATATCAGTCAAGAAGGATCACAGACAAACAAGCCACAGAAGTCGACGGATAGTACATACATAGTCATAGAGTCAACTAATGAACTTGTTAGTAATCATACTAAATCGCAAAAGGAATCAACTACTCGAGTAGTTGGAACACGACCAGATGAATGGAGAAGTGAACCATAATATCTTCAGAAGTTTATCATAGGAGATCCAAACGAAGGAATGAAAACTGCGGGAGCTTTCAACAAAAAGGCTAACATTGCATTCATTTCTCAAATCGAGCCAAAGAAGATTGATAAAGCCTTAAAGGACTCCAACTGGGTACAAGCTATGCAGGATGAACTTAATCAATTCGATAAGAATCAAATCTGGGAACAGGTACCTAAGCCAACAAATGCTACTATTGTGAGAACCAAATGGGTGTTCAGATTCTAGTTAATTGATGATGAAAAAGATGTCAAAATCAAAGCCAGATTAGTAGCTCAAGGCTACTCACAGCCTGAAAGAGTTGACTATGATAAAACTTTTCCTCCGGCAGCACAGTTTGAATCAATTCGCATAGTGCTTGCCTATGCATCTTTTAAAGGTTTTAAACTATTTCAAATGAATGACACAAATGCCTTTTAAATAGTTTTATTGATGGGGAGGTATATGTAAAATAAACTCCTGACTTTGAAAATTCACAATTTCCTTACCATGTGTACAAGTTAGCTAAAGCTCTCTATGGACTCAAACAAGCCCCTCGAGTTTGGTATGAAAGATTGATCTCCTTCTTAATGGATTATGGTTTTACCAGAGGTAAGGTAGACACTACTTTATTCATTAAAAGATCCACTGAAGGTAATTTCATTATCCATATCTAACGTAGATGATATTATTTTTGGTAGCACTAATCTTCTTTTATGCAAAGATTTCTCAAATCTCATACAAAGTGAGATCGAAATGAGTATGATGGGAGAACTCACATTTTTCCTTGGACTCCAAATCAGAAAATGGCATATTCGTCTGACAGACCAAGTATACAAAGGAACTAATTCAAAAGTTAGAAATAACAATACCAAAGAAATTGGAACTCCTATGAGTCCTTCTACAAATCTAGACAAGGATGAACAAGGAAATTCGGTGGATGAAACTAAGTATCATGGAATAATTGGATCTTTACTATATCTAACCGCCAGTTGACTAGATTTCATGATCAGTATTTGACAATGTACCAGGTTTTAATCAGCTCCGAAAGAGTCACACTTAACTAAAATAAAGCGAATAATTCGCTATCTTATTGGAACCACTTCTTATGAACTACGCTATCTACGTTCTAAGAATTTTAAACTTGAAGGTTTTTCATATGTTGATTTTGCAGGTGTTAAAGAAGATAGGAAAATTACAAGTGGAACTTGTCAATTACTCGGAAAGGCATTAGATACCTGGAACAGTAAGAAACAGGGATCAATATCTCTTTCTACAACTAAGGCAAAGTACATTGCAATTGGACAATGTTGTGCTCAACTACTGTCACGACCCAAAAATCCACCTGCCGTGATGTAGCCTATCATGGTACTAGGCAAGCCGACATCTTAGAATTTACCAACACATCAAATTAAAAATATACTAAACAGGTTTTAATAAGTAAAATCTCATGAAACTGGGTAAAAATGTCATAACTCAATACATAAGTTTTCCCAAAACTAGGTATCACACAGTACATTAGCATCTATACAACACAAGTATGAAATACTGACTAAGAACAACTGAAACTGAATAAATAAGACTGAGGACTAGGGGAGGAGAGTCAAGGTCTGCAGACACCAGAGCAGCTACCTTGATATCTCCAAATGGATGAACTCCAAGAATCAGCAACCGACGTGACTGGAAACACTTGGATCTGCACACAAAGTGTAGGGTGTAGCGTCAGTACAACCAACTCAATTTGTAACAAATCAAACCTTTGGACTGAAAGTAGTGACAGGTTCGAGTATTACTGCCAACACACAACATTATCAGTACGGAAAAGTTACAGAAAAAGATGACAGTGATATCTCAAATATTTATAGTCTACAAGGAACGATACAAGAATTTAGACATGCTTTCAGCTTTTGCAATAAAACGCAACACAGAGCAGCGCAGATCCAGCCCAAATGCAAATAAAACCAGGGCAGATCTAGCCCAAATGTAAATAAATCACTAGCAACTGCGCCCATTATGGATGTGCAAACTCCGGAGGGGCCGATCCAGCCCAAGCGCTATAACAAGCCAAATCCTGGAATGAATCAATAAAGCTTGTTGCGGTATTGTCACTCACAATAGGCCCTTAGACTCACTCAGTCATTAATCTCTCTAGTCTCTCGGGCTCACAAGAATCATGATAATCAGCCCAAACAATGATTATATGATGTATCACTAAAGGACAACAAAGACTGAGATATAATATGCAAATAATAGTTGTGACTGAGTACAAAATGGCAAATTAAGCAAATAATTCAAAATATAACACGATCTATGTGATTCCCAACAGTACCAACATGTAGCCTAAGCAAGATTTCTAACATGACTGGCAGCTCAATTGCTCTAACGCATGGTGAAAACACGGGTAACAACAAGAGTATTCAACTATGCAGTTCCATGAAATCGACCAAGTCAAAATTCTTGCGGTGCACGCCCACACACCTGTCACCTAGCATGTGCTTCACCTCACACCTATCACATAACACGAAGTTTGGGGTTTTATACCCTCACAACCAAGTTTAGAAGTGTTACTTACCTCAAACTATGAAATTCTCTACTCTAACAGGCGCTTGCCTTGCAAAACGACCTCTGAATGCCTCGAATCTAGCCACAAACAATTCGATACAATCAATACGAGCTAAAGGAATCAATTCCATAAGAAAATACTAAGTTCTTAATCAAAAGTCAAAAAGTCGACTCAAAAGTCGACCCCCCGAGCCCACGTCTTGAAATTCGATAAAAGTCACAAAATCCGAAATCTCATTCAACCATGAGTCCAACCATACCAAATTTACCAAAATCCAACACCAAATCGTCACTCAAATCCCCAAATAAAACTCTCCAAATCCCTAGCCTCAACCCCAAAAATTACACTTCAAAAACACACAAACTAGGTGGGAAATTCAATGGGGAAACACAATTATTGAATAGAAATTACCACAAATGACTTCTCTCAAGAATCCGTTCAAACTCTCTCTCAAATATTGCATAAGCCCGCGCTTGAAATGTCCAAAATGATAAAAATCACGAAACACTCGAATTAATTCTCCGCCCAGTGTTTTTGCACCTGCGACTCATTTAGTCGCATTTGTGGTCTCGCAGGTGCGAGAAATCTCCCACTTCTATGATTTTCCAAAGACACCACTACCTTCGGTTCTGTGATCACACACGTGCAAGTGCGAGTCCGCACCTGCGGAACTCCTCCGTATTTGCGCTCCATAGTCCCTTAATCAAATTCCGCTTCTGCGCTCCATTCGCTGCATCTGCGGCCACGCAGGTGTGGAAATACCCTCGCACCTATGACCCTGCACACTACTCTCCAGGCCGCATTTATGCTCCCATGCTCACACCTGCAAGACCACATATGCGACTAAATGAGTCGAAGGTTCGATTGCACCAAAACTGATGAGCTTCAGCAGCCTCTCAAATTCTAAAGTTGATCTGTTAACCATCTGAACTCCACCTGATGCCCCTGGGACCTCAACAAAATATACCAACAAGTCTTAAAACACGATACGAACTTAGTCGAGCCTTCAAATCACATCAAACAACACTAAAAGCACGAATCACGCATTGATTCAAGCCTAATGAACTTTTGAACTTCTAACTTCTACATTCGATGCCGTAACCTATCATATCACGTTCGATTGACCTAAAATTATACACACAAGTCACAAACGACACATCGGACCTACTCCAACTCTTGAAACTCCAAACCTAGTCCAGTGACCACAAAGAAAACTCTCGGTCAAACTTCTAAATTTTCAACTTCCGCCATTTCAAGCCTAATTCAACTACGGACCTCCAAATTTTTATCCGAACACACTCCTAAGCCCAAAATCACCCAACAGAGCTAACAGAACCATCAAAACTCCATTCCAGAGTCGTTCACACATAAGTCAACATTCGACCAACCTTTTCAACTAAAGCTCCCAACCTTGAGACTAAGTGTCCCAACTCATTCCAAAACATCCCTGGAACCGAACCAACTACCCCGGCACGTCACGTAGAAACTATTAAGCATACAATGATCAATAAATGGGGAATAGGGCTACAACTCTCAAAACGACCGGCCAGGTCATTACATCCTCCCCTTCTTGAACAAACATTCATCCTCGAATAGGTCTAGAAACGTACCTGGAGTCTCAAATAGGCGTGGATATCTACTCCACATCTCCCACTCGGTCTCCTAAGTAGCCTCCTCAACTGGCTGACCTCTCCACTGCACCTTCACTGAAGCTATGTCTTTTGACCTCAACTTTCTAACTTGCGGACCTAAAATGGCCAACGACTCCACATCATAAGTCAAATCACTATCCAACTAAACCGTGCTGAAACCCAAAACATGAGACGGATCGACGACATACTTTCGGAGCATAGAAATATGATATACTAGATGAACACTCGGTAGACTAGGCGGCAAGGCAAGCTTGTAAGCCACCTCTCAAATCCTCTGAAGCACCTCAAATGGCCTAATATGCCGAGGGCTTAACTTTCTCTTCTTCCCTAACCTCATAACACCCTTCATGGGCAAAACCTTAAGTGGTACCTTCTCCCCAACCATGTAAGCAACATCATGAACCTTCCAATTGGCTTAACTTTTATGTCTGGACTGCTTGTGCGAAATCGATCCTGAATCAATTTAACCTTGTACAAAGCATCCTGAACCAAGTTAGTACCCAATAAGCTAGCCTCACCCAGCTCAAACCAACCCACCGGAGACCGAAACCGTCTCCCATACAAAGCCTCATACGGTGCCATCTGAATGCACGATTAGTAGCTGTTGTTGTAGGCAAACTCTGCGAGTGGAAAAAACTGATCCTAAGAACCCCCAAAATCTATGACACAAGCACGTAACATATCCTCCAATGTCAGAATAGTTCGCTCGGACTGCCCGTCCGTCTGAGGGTGAAATGTTGTACTCAACTCAAATTTTGTGCCCAACTCTCGCTGCACAGCTCTCCAAAACTGCAATGTAAACTACGTGCCCTGATCTGAAATGATTGACACCGACACACCGTGAAGGTGAACTATCTCGCGGATGTAAATCTCAGCCAACCGCTCCGAAGAATAATTAGTCCCAACTAGAATAAGGGTGCAGACTTGGTCAACCAATCCACAATCACCCAAATAGCATCAAACTTCATAGAAGTCCATGGGAGCCCAACTACAAAATCCATGGTGATACGCTCCCATTTCCACTCCAGAATCTTAAGACTCTAAAGCAATCCGTCCTGTCTTTGATGCTCATACTTCACATGTTGACAATTTAGGCACCGGGCTATAAACCGACTATATCCTTCTTCATCCACCTCCACCAGTAGTGCTGCCTCAAGTCTCAGTACATTTTCGCAGCACCCGGATGAGTGGAATACCGCAAACTGTGGGCCTCCTCAAGAATCAACTCACGTAACACATCTACATTAGGCACACAAATCCGACATTGCATCCTCAACACTCCATCATCCCCAATATTAACATCCTTGGAATTACTGTGCTGAACTGTGTAATTAAGGACAAGCAAATGAGGATCATCAAACTGGCGATCTCTGATGTGATCATATAAGGAAGACCGAGAAACTACATAAGTTAGAATCTAGCTTGGCTCCGAAACATCTAACATTTTGAACTGGTTGGCCAAGGCCTGAACATCAACTGCAAGCGATCTCTCACCAACAGGAATAAATGCAAGACTACCCATACTCACCGCCTTTCTACTCAAGGCATCGGCCACCACATTGGCCTTCCTGGGATGATACAAACTAGTAATATCATAGTCCTTTAGCAGCTCCAAGATCCTTTTGTTTGAACAAGTGCTGGAGACTTCGATGATCCGTAAACACCTCACAAGACACACCATAGACATAGTGCCTCCAAATCTTCAATTCATGAACAATGGCTGCTAACTCCAAATCATGGACAGGTAGTTCTTCTCATTAGGCTTCAACTGACGCGAACCATAAGCAATCACTCTTCCCCCTCGCATCAAGACACACCCAATACCAATCCGAGAAGCATCACAATACACTGTATAAGAGCCTGACGTTGAAGGCAAAACTAGAACTAGAGTTGTGGTCAAGGCAGTCTTGAGCTTCTAAAAGCTCTCCTCACACTCATCCGACCACATGAAATGAGTACCCTTCTGGGTCAATTTGATCAAAGGAGATGCAACAGATGATAAACCTTCCACGAAGCGACGATAATAACCAGCCAAGCTGAGAAAGCTCAGAATCTCCGTAGCTGAGGACGGTTTGGGCCAACTCTGAACCGCCTCTATCTTCTTTAGACCCACCTTAATCCCCTCACTGGACACCACGTGCCCCAAGAACGTCATTGAACTAAGCCAAAACTCACACTTGGAGAACTTGGCATAAAACTTCTCCTCCCTCAGCCGCTGCAACACAATCCTCAAATGCTAGGCATGCTCCTCCTGGCTACACGAGCACACCAGGATATCATCAATGAATACTATGACAAATGAGTCGAGATATAGCTGAAATACACTGTTTATCAAATGCATGAATGCTGCTGGGACTTGGTCAGCGCAAAAGAGATCACAAGGAACTTATAGTGACCACAACAGGCCTTGAATGCTATCTTTAGAAAATCTGAATCCTGAATCTTCAACTGGTGATACCCAAACCTCAAATCAATCTTAGGAATAACCTTGTTCCCTGAAGCTGGTCAAATAGATCATTAATGCTTGGCAAAAGATACTTGTTCTTGATCTGCCTATAGTCAATGCATACCGCATAGTACCATCGTTATTCTTTACAAACAGAACTGGTGCACCCCAAGGCGACACACTAGGCCTAATAAATCCCTTATCAAGAAGTTGTTGAAGTTGCTCTTTCAATTCCTTCAACTCAACTGGTTCCATCCGATACGGAGAAATAGAAATAGGCTGAGTGCCCGGCACTAAGTCAATACTAAAGTCAATATCCCTGTCAAGCGGCAACCCCGACAGGTATGTAGGAAACAAATTTGGAAAATCTCGCACCACCGGAGCAGAATCAATAGCAGGTGTATCAGCACCAACATCCCTCACAAAGGTCAAGTAAGAGAAACACCCCTCCCTAACCATCCGTTGGGCCTTGAAATAAGAAATCACCAAACTGGGAATATAAGCTAGAGAACCTTTCCACTCGATCCTTGGGAACCCCGATATGGCCAATGTTACGGTCTTAGCGTGACAATCCAGAATAGCATGACATGGAGACAACTAATCAATACCCAAGATCACATCGAAATCAACCATACTAAGCAATGATCAACTCTAGTCCTCAATCCCCCAATAGTCACCACACATGACCGATATTCACGGTCCACAACAATAGTATCACCCACTATTGCAGATAGATGAACAGATAAAACTAAGGAATCACGGGACATATCCAGATAACGAGCAAAATATGATGATACATACGAATAATTAGAACCAGAGTCAAATAATACAGAAGCATCCATGTGGCATACTAAGATAATACATGTGATCACTATGTCTGAAGCAACGACATTTGGCTTAGTAGGAATAACATAGAATAGAGCCTGACTGCCACCTAATCGGCCTTCCCCTTTAGGGTGACATCGAGGTGCTTGAGCCCCACCCCGAGCCGGGTAGGTGGGTGGTAAAGTAACTGGTGCTGAAGTCGTGGCCTAATTCCTCTACTGAACTAGACCTCCCGTAAGGCAAGGACAAAACTTCTTCACATGACCCAACTCTCCACACTCGAAACATCCCCTCTTGGAAAATGGTGGCAGATACTGAGGCGGACCCCTTGAACCAGAATAATTACTAGAGGAACCTGGTGCAGATGAACCCTGAACTAAAGGGGCACGAGATAAAATCTAAGCTGGGGAGCACTGAGAGATGACCTACCCGGTCTAGCACTGTACGAACCATGGCTGGATGATGCACCATGATGAGATAGATGAGCCATCCGAGGGTCCTATAAGGACGACCTCTGCTATGGTAGGACTGTCCCCCAGAAGGAACACCACCCAAACCACCCAAACCACGAGACTTCTTGGCCTCCCTTTCCTCACGCTCCTGACTACGAGCCATCTCCAACTGCCGAGCGATATCAACCACCTCGTTGTACGTAGCACCTGATACACTCTCCCGAGTCATAACAAAAGGGAACTGATAGTAGAGGCCATCAATGAACCTCCTAATCCTCTCCCTCTTAGTGGGAACCAACCAAACTGTGTGATGAGCCAACTCTGAGAACCTCATCTCATACTGGGTCACAGACATGCCATCCTAACGTAGCTGCTCGAACTGCCTACGCAGCTCCTCTCTGCGGCTTAGTGGCACAAACTTCTCCAAGAAGAGAACTGAGAACTCATGAAATATAAGTGGTGTTGCACTGACTGGTGTGCGCCTCTCATAGGCATCCCACCATCTGAAGGCAGCCCCAATAAACTAAAAGTAGTTAATGAGACCCCACTAATCTCCAGAATACCTGCCGTGTGAAGAATCCACTAGCACTTATCCAAGAAGTCCTCAGAATCCTCTAACTCAGCCACACTGAATGATGGAGGCTGGAGCCTCCCAAATCTTTCAAGTCTCCTCTGCTCATTATCAGTCATTATGGGACCCACTTGGGCTTGAGCAACTGCAATCGGCTGGGCTGGTATTAACCCCGGTGTCTGAAGTCCCTGCATCACCTACTCTAGAGTACGGGCGGTAGGAGTCTGAGTACCTTCCCTAGCCTGATAAGTGGCTGGTGTGGTTTGAACAAAAACCGCCTGAGCAAGGCTAGTGCACACAGTCAAAATCTGAGCCAAAGCCTCCAGAAGGCTTGGAATCACATTGGGCAAAGCTGGTGAGTTAGCCCCACTGGCTCAACCGCATCTGGAACATGCTCCTGAGCTGGAGCAATTGGTGGATCTACAGGTGCTTCTCTAGCTGTTGTGCGAGCTGCACCTCTACCCCTACTGCAGCCCCGGCTTCTCGTGTCCCTAGCCGGTGGTACTGGTGGCTGTCCGTCTTGCCCAGTAGCATGTGTCCTCACCATCTGTGAGAGAATAGATTAACAGAAGTTTAGTTCTCGGTATCAACTAATCCGCACGACAAGAATACAAGAATGTAAAGTTTTTCCTAAGGGTTGGGCATCCTCTCGAAGATAAGTGCAAGGTACCAATCATCAAGACTTCACTAAACCTGCTTATGACACGTGAGATATATGTAACCTAGGCTCTGATACCAACTTGTCACGACGCGAAACTCCACCTATCGTGATGGCGCCTATCATGGTATTAGGCTGGCCGACATCTTAGAATTTACCAACACTTTCAAATTTAAAATATACTAAAAAGGTTTTAATAAGTAAAATCTCATGAAACTAGGTAAAAATGTCATAACTTAGTACAGACGTTTTCCCAAAACCAGGTTGTCACCGAGTACATGAGCATCTATACAACACAAGTCTGAAATATTATCTAAGAACAACTGAATCTAAATAAACAAGACTGAGGAATAGGGGAGGAGAGTCAAGGTCTGTGGACGCCAGAGCATCTACCTCGATAATCTCCGAATGGCTGAACTCCGAGAATCAGCAACCGCCGTGACCAAAAACACCTGGATCTGCACAAGAAGTGCAGGGTGTAGCGTGAGTACAACCAACTCAATAAGAAACAAATATAACCTTTGGACTTAAAGTAGTGACTGGTCCAAGTATTATAGCCCACACATAACATTATCAGTACGGAAAGATACAGAAAAATATGTCAGTGATATCTCAGAAATTTATAATCGACAAGTAACAGTACAAGAATTTAGACATGCTTTTAGCTTTTGCAATAAAACTCAACACAAAACAGAGCAAATCAAGCCTAAATGCAAATAAAACCAGGGCAGATCCAGCCCAAACGTAAATAAATCACTAGCAACTGCACCCACTATGGATGTGCAGACTCCGGAGGGGCCGATCCTGCCCAAGCGCTATAATAAGCCAAATCCTGGCATGAATCAATAAAGCTTGCTGCATTGTGCAGCCCGATCCAATGAATATCACTCACGATAGTCCCTCAGACTCACTCAGTCATTAATCTCTTCAGTCTCTCGGGCTCACAAGAATCATGATAATCAGCCCAAACAATGATGATATGATGTATCACTAAAGGACAACAAAGACTTGGATATAATATGCAAATAATAGTAGTGACTAAGTACAAAATGACAAATTAAGCAAATAATTCAACATATAACACGATCTATATGGTTCCTAACAGTACAAACACGTAGCCTAAGCAGGATTTCTAACATGACTGGTAGCGCAATTGCTCTAACACATGGTGAAAATACAGGTAACAACAAGAGTATTCAACTATACAGTTCCATGGAATCGACCAAGTCACAAATTCTTGTGGTGCACGCCCACACCCGTCACCTAGCATGTGCGTCACCTCACACCTATCACATAACATGAATTTCGAGGTTTCATACCCTCAGAACTAAGTTTAGAAGTGTTAGTTATCTCAAACTATGCAATTCTCTACTCTAACAAGCGCTTGCCTCGCAAAACGGCCTTTGAATGCCTCGAATCTAGCCACAAACAGTTCGATACAATCAACACAAGCTAAGAAAACAATTCCATAAGAAAATACTAAGTTCTTAATCAATAGTCAAAAAGTCAACTCAAATGTCGACCCCCGGGCCCACTTTTTGAAATCCGATAAATGTCACAAAATCCAAAATCCTGTTCAACCATGAGTCCAACCATATCAAATTTACCAAAATCCAACACCAAATCGTTACTCAAATTCCCAAATTAAACTCTCCAAATCCCTAGCCTCAACCACCAAAAATACACTTCAAAAACACACAAACTAGGTGGAAAATTCAATGGGGAAACACAATTATTGAACAAAAACTAAAACAAGTAACTTGCCTCAAGAATCTGTTCGAAATCCCTCTCAAAATTTGGCTAAGCCCGAGCTTGGAATGTTTAATATGATAAAAATCACAAAATCCTCGAATTAATACTCTGCCCAGTGCTTTCGTACCTGCGACTCATTTAGTTGCATCTGCGATCTCGCAGGTGCGAGAAATCTCCCTCATTTGTGGTTTTGCCCAAGACACCACTGATTTTTGCTTCTGCGATGACACACGCACAGGTGCGAGTCTGCCCCTGCGGAACTCCTCCGCACCCTTGCACCTGCGACATCTTTGCTCCCCTACTCGCACCTGCGAGCTCGCACATGCGATCAAAATTCCGCATGTGCGATTGCACCTTAACTGGTGAGCTTCAGTAGTCTCTCAAATTCCAAACTTGATCCGGTAACCATCAGAACTCTACCTGAGGCTCCAAGGACCTCAACCAAATATACCAACAAGTCCTAAAACGCGATACGAACTTAATCGAGCCTTCAAATTATAGCAAACAACGCTAAAACCACAAATCGCGCATCGATTCAAGCCTAATAAACTTATGAACTTCTAACTTCTACATTCGATATAGAAACATATCAAATCACGTCCGATTGACCTCAAATTTTTTCACACACGTCACATACGACACAACGGACCTACTCAACTCCCAGAACCACAATCCGAGCCCGGTAACCACAAAGTCAATTCTCGGTCAAACTTCTAAATTTCCAACTTCCCAAAATCACCCAACGTAGGTGAGGGAACCATCAAAAATCCATTCCGGAGTCATTCACACATAAGTCAACATCCGATCAACCTTTTAAACTAAAGCTCCCAACTTTTAGACTAAGTGTCCCAACTCATTTGAAACATCCCCAGAACTGAACCAACTACCCTAGCAAGTCCCATAGCAACTATTAAACATAAAATAAGCATTGAATGGGGAACGTGGCTACAACTCTCAAAATGACCAGCCGGGTCGTTACAATTACTACCGGACGTCACATTAATTGGGTGACTATGAATTATCCTTTAAACCTATTCAAATATTTTCTCATAATTCTAGTATTACTAAAAATTCTATGCATCATTCTGGAGCCAAGCATATAGATCTAAACCCCTGCTTGAGGACATATTTTGTGCATTACGAGACTCTCTTGGCATTAGGACCTTTGTGTTAATTTTTATTTTTTCGTCTCTTAATCTGCGTGTTTTCTTGTTTGTGTAAGTAGCATCAATTATGTGTCTCTTACTTTTCCTTTTTCACATCTTTTCAGAGGGTATTCAATCATCACGTCGAATTGCTGACATCCTCTCCTTTTCCAGTCAACCATCAAATTTTGCTCCTTTTAAGTCTAGTTTCATCCACCAACTTCCTTCACATTGTTTGTATATCCAAACCCTTGTTTTCAACCCTACAATGGTAAAAAATTCCAAAAATCCTACTGCCTCAACCCGCAAAACCACTCGTTCCTGAGCAAAACTCTCTTATCAACCTCCTGAACCAGTCAATCTAGGATTTGACCACTATGAAGATTATGCCCCTTCTCAGAAACTCTCAGATGGTGTTCTTAGACTCAATTAAAAAGCCCTAGGGAAACCACCTATGAAAGATATCCCTGAAACCTTCACACCCAAAAATCCCAAAACTGACCTCTCAAGTTCTCTCGAATTAGACCTCAATTTTTGGGACACACTCAATAGGGACGCTTTTATAGCCTTCAAAGACAAACCTGTAGCCCATGGTAGAGTCATTGTGTCACGATCCAAAATCCAAAGCGTCGTGGTAGCACCTAATCTAACCTGCTAGGTAAGCCAATAATCAATACAACATAATATAATAATACTGATATGACTCAAAGATGGGATAACTGAATTTTATACAACTCCCTAAGCACTGATAGTACAAGTCATAAGCCATTAAGACTTAGATTTTACAAAACTGAAATGAAATAAATACAACGTATGTTTGAAATGTGTATAAACAGAATTCGAATCTAAAGGTATCAAGGACAAGTGATAGCCATAACTGGGATGCAGGTAGATCTTCAATGCCAACCCTCACCATACACAACAGCATCAACACCAAGATCAGCACGCAATGTGCAAAAGTGTAGTATGAGTACAACTGACCCTATGTACTCAATAAGTATCCTAACTAACCCCAGCTAGATAAAATAAGCAAGAACTCTAGATGATACTCACTAACACCTGCGCGGTTCATAAATTCAACAAGTATAGGACATATATATAATCAAATCAGGAAATCTCAGGTAAAACCATTTTGATGCTCACAATTCTTGGTTTTTAAAGTGTTCTGCTCAGTCAACAATCCAGCATATAAGGAAGTATGCAAGTAAATCAGGTAAACAGTCAAGGAAATTGCAAGTAAAGATGAAATGCAATGACCAAATATTAGTATGTAGCGGCACGCAACCAGCTCTCCCAGAGCTCACATCAACTAGAAACCCGTCAACTCACGCTGCACGGACAACTCACGTGCTAATAATATGATCTGCATGGACAACTCATGTGCTGCACGGATAACTCACGTGCTAATAATATTAATCCGCCCAACATGATCACATGTACAATGTCATAATCCGCCCAGCATGGTCACGGGCATAACAATACAATCCGTCCGGCATGGTCACATGCACAATATTATAATCTGCCCGGCATGGTCACAGGCATAACAACACAATCCACCCAGCGTGGTCACAAACATCTAGTCCAATCATATCACACAGGAGCAAATAAACAGGAATACATGTATGTGATGAATAAAGAACAAATCTCATGCTCCTGGACTGGTATATATGACATGCTAAAGTGTAGGAATGTGCAAAGTGTGTTATCATAGCTCAAATCGGCAATTTCATCACAGAATAGCATTTATGAAGTTCATTCAGGGATTAAACCTCTATGTAGCCTCAAACACGGCTCAATTAGTTCACACAATGCTACAGATATGAGAAACAACATAGCTTAAAGCTTAACAGTCAATTCTAGGTTTATCATAGCCTAAACATAACCCGAGCACAGATAAATACCCCCTATGTCAGCACATGGATTCAAACCCCACGCATGCGTTCATCCATAGCAAGTAGCTATCACAAATAAGTCAGGCAACTAGTGCCTCAACCATGTTTAGATAGGATTCTTACCTTAAACAAGCCAAATCCAATATCGAGCAAGCCAACAAATACTCTAGAAATGCCATCCTGCACGTACTGACCTACGTATGGCTCGAAACTAGCCAGAAGTAACTCAAGAACATCAAAAATACCAAAGGAAATAAATTCAATCGATAAAGGTTGAATCTTTAATCAAAAGCCCTAGAGTCAACCAAAAAGTCAAACCCCAGCCGTACCTCGGAACCCGACAAAACATATAACATCTGACGACTCATCTAATTATGAGTCCAATCATACTAGTTTCACTCAAATCTGACTCTGAATCGATGTTCAAAACTCAAAAATTCACTTTATGAAGTTTTAGACAAAACCCCCTAAATTTCACTTCGAAATCATCAATCAAATGCCAAAAACGAAGGTAGATTCATGAAATATAACCAAAACTAAGTAGAGAATACTTACCCCAATCCATGCGGTGACAATCGCCTCCAAAATCCCCCAAATCCGAACTCCCCAACTCAAAATATGACCAAATGAACAAACTCTCGATATTATATGTTTATGCCCAGCTGTTCTTCTTCGTTTCTCGTGTCAAACAATTTCGAAAATCAGTTTTGATGCCTCCAGTGGATTCCTTTGAAATTTCAGTCAAGTTAGGCTTTCGAATCACTCCATTTGACCTTATAATGAAGGAGATATGTTGGTTTCAATATTTAAAAATAGTGCAGATCTTTAAATATGAATTTAGTGGCAATTTCGTAATTAACCTAAAATCATCTGGTAAACCAATTCTTAGTAAAATTACCATAAATTCCTCACATGATGTCGAAACTTGATGATTTCAGTTTCTGTAGTTCCAAAATTACGATACGGATATAATTATTCAATCAATACAGAAATTGGAGCTCATTTGCTTAATGTGGTACCATTTATACTTGAAGAAACGACATCGAACCATCAAAAGCGAGCGCAATTCGAAACTCACCCGAGCCCCTCGGGACCCCGTCCGAACATGCCAAAAAGTCCCATAATATAACACGAACTTATCCGAGGCCTCAAATCACACATAACAACACATGAATCGCACCTCAAATCAAACTTAATGAACTTTGAATCTTTCAACTTCCAAAACTCGCACCTAACTTTATCAAATAAACTCGGAATGAACTCAAATTTTGCACATAAGTCCCAAATGACATAACTAAGCTATTCCAGTTCTCGGAACCACAATTCAAACCTGATATCATCAAAGTCAACTCCTGATTAAACTTATGAACATTCCAACCTTCAAATTTTCAACTTTCACCAAATAGTGCCAAAACCTTCTAGAAATATCCAAATGCAAATCCAGGCATACACCCAAGTCCAACATTACCAATCGGACCTAATGGAACCATCAAAACTTCAATTCGAGGTCAATTACTCAAAAGTTAAACTTGATCAACTCTTCCAACTTAAAGCTTCCTAGTTGAGAATCTTTCTCCCAAATCAATTCCGATTAACCTGAAAATCAAAACCAAAGATTCATACATGCTATAATACATCATACGAAGCTACTCAAGACTTTAAATAGCAGAACGGGGTGCAAATTCTCAAAACGATCGGTCGGGTTGTTACACATTTATCTAAGTGTCATGGAGAGCTTCAACTGCAAGGTCAAGGAACTCTTCAACTTCCAGGGGTGGAAAAACTTTATTTCCCTGCCTCTTCCAAAGGTATATGAATCTCTTGTTAAAATGTTCTTTGCCTGCGGACGTATGTTCGCAGAAGCGACTCATTGATCGCAAATGCGAAAGGTCTGGGCAGAACAATATAAACTCGAGGGTTTGTGTATCTTTATCATATTTAGAGTTGGGGAGCTCGGATTTGGGCGATTTTTGAGGCAATTTTCCCCACATGTATTGGGATAAGTGTTCTATACTCGGTTTTGATTATATTTCGTTAATTTATCTTCGTTTTTGGTAATTAGATTATGAATTTTAAAAAGAACTTAGGGGGGTTTTGTCTAAAATTTTATAAAGTGAATTTTTGAGTTTGAACATCGATTCGGAGTCGAATTTGAGTGAAACTAGTATGGTTGGACTCGTGAATGAATGACTTATCTGATTTTGTGAGTTTTGTTGGGTTTTCAGGTATGAGCCCGGGTTTGACTTTTTGGTTGACTTTGAGTAAATGTGCAAAAATTCGACCTTTAGCGATTGAGTTTGCTTCCTATGGAATTATTTAATGAATTTGAGTTGCTTTTGTCTAGTTTCTAGCCGTTTTGAGGACGATTTGAGCGGGATGGCGCTTCTAGTGTATCGATTAGGCTTGTTTGAGGTAAGTGTCTTGCCTAACTTTGTTGGGGTATTTTGCCTACTAATTGCCATTGTTTGCTACATGCGGGGATGATGGCATATATGAGGTGACGAGTGTATATGCATGTGTCAGGGTTAATCAATACGATTAATTATACCTTGTAGAATTATGTGACCTTCTTGTTTCATGTCTTACTTGGCTTCTAGACTACTAAGAATATGATATTAAATGCTAGAAATCAAGATTTAGTTATTATAACTTGATTAAAATTTGACGGATTTTTGTGAAACTATTGATGTGTTTAATTCGGTCATCACTATGCGTAATCACTAATACATCCTACGACTGTCATTCTAGAGATATCGAATTCTATAATTGAGTCGAAGATATTTTGAGACTTGTTGACATACTTGAACAATAAGTTTCTTGAGGTTTATTGAGTTGTTATTGGCTTAAAAGTTGTGATTGATGTACATTTGGAATATTCGTTTAATCACTCTCCTTGATGTTATTCATGCTTCCCACCTTGCTTGTTATTGATATACATATGCTTGGTGCGGAAGAGTGCAAAGCACGAAGGGTGATGTCGTGCCATTTCATTTATATTATCCTATGAGGATGAAAGTAAAAGCACGAATGGTGATGTTGTGTCATTTAATTTACATTATCATGTGAGGATGAAAGTAAAAGCACGAAGGGTGATGCCGTGCAAATTTATTCACGTTATCATGTTAGGATGAGAGTAAAAGCATGAAGGGTGATGCTGTGCCATTTCAGTTGCGTTATCATGTTTTTATATTATCACGTGTTCATGGCATGAAGGGTGTTTCTGTGCAGGAGAAGACAAGGGACATGCATTATGCTGTGATATCTTTTTCTTGTGTATATATTCATGCCTTTACCTTGAGCTGTTACTGTTGCACCTATATTTTCTATGGGACTTGCCGTTGTTATTTTGTCTTGTCCTCTATCTCAATTGTTGTTGTGTTGTCCATGCCTTCCATCTGTTTAACTTGCAAATATCACGTTTTCCTTCTTGTTGTTATATCTACATCTATGTCGTTCCTCATTTGTTGCACTTTCGTATGAGCCTTCTACCATGTTAGTTATTCATGCCTTCTATTTGCTAGCTCATGAAGATTATGCTTTCGCTCTTATTTATTATATCTACATCTAGGCATTCTACCATGCTAGTTAGTGAAATTTATGATCTTCTTTCCTAATTGTTGTCGTTACTTCTATGCCTCTTACCTAGTCCATTACCGTTGTCTATGCATACTACCTTGTTTTTTCTTATTGCTACCTGTATATTTCCCACTTTGTCATTACTGTTATTGGCGTTCTTTCATTTGGTTGGTATTGTTATACGCATATTTGGTGAGGATGAGATAAATGCACGAAGGGTGTTGCCGTGCTATTCGATTTGATTTTTTGAGTACATTTCTCACACTATGAAAGTTATGGATTTACTATCGTGGTTTATTGGTTATCTCTCTAAGGAAAGGATTGGTTGAGATATTGAGGAATATTTAGTCGTGATTTCTTCTAGTAATCATTTACCGCTTGTGTACTCATTTCTGCTATGTTGTAGTATTATTTTATTGCCAGGTTACTGCACAGCTTATATCAGTAAGTATCTTTTAACTAAAAAGCCTCGTCACTACTTCACCGAGGTTAGTCAAGATACTTATTGAGTACGTGAGGTCGGTTGTACTCATACTACACTTCTGCACCTAGCGTGTAGATCTTGGAACGGAGCTGCGGTGGATGATGGGAGCTGACTCTGGAGACATTCATGCTTTCTAGGTGTGGCTACCAATTGTCCTGTGTAATATTAGAATTGAATTCTGTTTATGTACATCTCAAACAGACGTTATATTTATTTCATATCAGTTTTTGCAATGATCCAGTTTTAGTAGCTCATGACTTGTACTACCAGTCCTTTGGTTAATGTATGAAATCCAGATATAGCATTTGTTGATCACCTTTATTTTATTAAAATTGTGTTAATTGTTAATTGGCTGACCAATCGGGCTTGGGTTAGGTTCCATCACAACTAGTGGATTTTGGGTCGTGACAAGTCGATTGATATACATGGAAGTAAACTGGTATTATGATACTGTTATTTTATTATCATCAAAAAGGGGGAGATTGTTAAATCTACATTTATTTTAATGATGCAAAATAACACATCTTTTATGTGTAGAAATACTCCTAAAGCAATGGAAAGGAAGTCTATCAAAGATTAGAGACGAAAAAGGAAGGAGTATCAGAAATCCGTACGGAAAAACAATCAAGGATTTGACAGCAGATTAACGGAGGATATCATAGGAAGGACCTACGGTAAAGGAAGTCAAGATTGTGAAACTATGCATTGAAGATTCCTCCATCAAAGAAAGAGAGTTAAAAGTCGGAATCAAGGGATCTAATTTTGATCGATCAAATAACGGAAAGATATGCTTAGCAAAGGAAAAGTCGAATCAAAACCACAAGTCAAGGAAAATCAAAGGAAGCAACACCTTATTCTTGGAAAGAATCACTCTTCGATTTCGTTTGAGGATCAACTCCCTTGGGTTTGCAATCTCTCAAGATTCACATCAATCAAGAGTCAAGAAGACATCACGGAGTATATATACATCGTACTAGTCTTGAAGCGATATACTTTGATCAAACCAACTTTGTACTCTTTGTTCTACTCCAAACAAGCATTGTAATTGTGACGACCCGGCCAGTCGTCTCATGAGTTACCGCTCCGTTTTCCCATTTTCTACCTTATTATGCTCCGTTATGTTATTTGAGATGTGTGTGCGAAATTTCATGTTATTCGGTCATGGTCTGATTGGATTTTGATTAAAAGAGTAACTTATAAGATTTTGAAATTCTTAGGCTTGAATCCGATGGGAATTTGGTGTTGAGAGGTTGTTTGAGCGTTCCGAAGGTTAGAACAAATTCGAATAACGTTAGGGGATATGTTGGCATAGTTGGCTGGGGTCCCAGTGGCCTCGGGTTGAGTTTAGGGTGGCTAAACGGACTGTTTCGCCCTTGAAAAAGTTGCAGAAAAACCAGAAGTTGCAATTTTGTAAAAGAATAAAGAGACATCGCAAAGCAGGATATGCTATCGCAAACCCAATATGTGAGCCGCAAACCACAAACCCAGATCGCAAAACCAGGAAGTTTTCTGGGCAAAGAATGACGTCAAGAATGCGGTCAGGAATGTGGTTGCATTTCCACAATGCGGACCGCATATCCACCACACTGAAATCGCAAACCGAAACAGATTTCTAGGCAAAAATCAACGTCAAAAATGCGGTCAAAAATGCGGTCGCATTTTTGAGATGCGGACCGCAAACCATGCTTCACACTGAACTGCGGTGAAGGCTAGGGTTACGATCTGCGATGGCCATGGCGAAGATGCGGACCGCGTGTTGGCTATGCGGCGGATATGCAGTCGCATTTTAAACCCAACTGGGGCGTTTTTGTCCCGATTTTTTACCCTTTATAAATAGAAATCGGTGCCCATTGGCCATGCAAAACCCACTATCGTTACCATCTAAGAGAAACACCTTCAAAACACCATAAATCACAGCAAAATCAACCTCAAAACTACATCCAAAGGAGACTTTCTTGGACAAAATCTTAGAGGAGGGGATTTCGGCCATCTTAAGCATAATTGGAGCCATAGAGCTCGGATTGAAGCTAATTTCGAGGCGATTTTTGGGAGACATTCAAGGGAAACATCGGGGTAAGTGTTGTTAACTCAACTTTGGTCAAATTACTCCAGTATATCGCTATATCTAGTATTTAATTGGTGATTTAAGTTGGAAAATCTGTGAAAAATCCTTAAGTTTAGAATTAAAGATTTGGAGGTCAATCCGATGTCGGAATTCGATAATCTTTGTATGGTTGGACTCGTTGGGAGATAAGGAACCCATTGATTTGAAAATTTCTGAGCTTCAAGAAGTGGGCCCGGGTCTCGGGTTTTGCTAATTTCGTAGTTTCTTGGTATTTTTCAATTTGTTTCGATTGGGCTTTATTTCCCCAGCATATTGTGACATATCACTTCTGATTTTTGATAGATTCGACACGCGTGGAGGCCAATTAGGAGGGCAAGGGCATCGCGGGCTAGGGATTTAGTTGGTTCTAGGTGAGTAGTGATTGTAAATGATGTTCTGAGGGTTTGAAACCCCGAATTGTATATCGTAGTGCTATGTTGAGGTGAGGCACGCGCTCGATGATAAGCGTGGGGTCGTTTACTACTGGGGATTGTGACTTGGTCCGTCCCGATCAATGATTTTCACCGCGTATTTGACTGAAACTTATTTGTTATCATCATGATTTAGGCTGATTGCAATATTTGGGCTTCGTGCCAATTATTTGAACCCTTTCGGGGATTTTTATCACTGTTTCCTCACTATTTTGATCTATTACTTGAACTCAATCATGCTGTTTACACTGTTTTACAACTCAGCCACTTTTACTCAGTTTTGAGACTTAAATAATATTTTAAATGATGTTTTGGGCTGAGGACTACTTTTTGCTAAGCCCGAGGGGCTTGTGATGATTTTTCTAACTGAATGCGGCCGAGGGCCAGATGTGAGGTTTTACTGAGTGATATGAGGCCGAGGGCCTGAGATGCCTTATGTGCCACGAGGTGGCTTGTGACTGATATGAGGCCGAGGGCCTGAAATACTGTATATGTGCCATGAGGTGGTTTGATTGATATGAGGCCGAGGGCCTAGATATGTGCCACGAGGTGGCTTGATATTGCGCTTGGGCCGTAAGGGGCCCCTCCCGGAGTCTGTACACCCCCAGTGAGCGCGGGTACCCATTGTGATGTGAAATATAGCCCGAGTGGCTGATATGGTATTATGTGATAGCCCGAGGGGCTGATGTTGTATTATGAGATAGCCCGAGGGGCTGATGTTGTACTATGTGATAGCCCGAGGGGCCGATACTGTTCCATGTGATAGCCCGATGGGCCGATATTATTCTGAGATTTGAGCCCGAGGGGCTGGTATGGTTTTATGATATTGCCCGTGGGGCAGATTTGTTGATATATATATATGGCCCGAGGGGCGATGTTTTACTTCACATTATTTACCTAAAAGATTACATGTTTTTACCTGTTTAAAGGAGATTTTACTTGATTTTTCACTGATTTACTATTTGCGAATGATGTTTTAATGCTTCATTATAGAATGCCTTGTGCTTTGTGTGTTTTCTTACTTTCAGTCGTTATTTACGTTTATTACTCACTGAGTTGGAAGTACTCACATTACTCCCTGCACCATGTGTGCAGATTCAGGCGTTGTTGGTTCCGCTCCGGGGTATTGATTTCTCCCGTCCAAGCGGTGATTCAGAGACTACGAGGTAGCTGCTGGCGTCCGCAGCCCCATATCTCTTTTATCTTGTTTTTTCTATATTCTTCAAACAAGTGTGTCAGATGTTGTATTTAGTAGACTTGTTATTAGGGTTCATAGTTGCTCATGACTAGTGACACCCCGGTTTGGGCTGTAGTCGGGATGGTTAGCTCTATTTTCCCCGAATGATTGCTATTAAATTATGCTTGTATTGTTTTCTTGTTAATTAACTGCTTAAAATGAGATTTTATTTGAATTGGCTGGCCTTGTCTTCACGAGAGGCGTCATCACGACCAGGTTCGGGGTTAGGGGTCGTGACAGTAATCTTAGTAAAGTTTACTCTGTAATCAGTAGAGAGAAGAAAGTGAGAAAAACATTGGTGAGGCATTGTATGAAAAATATCACGAACGTACTTAGATCCAAAAAGTGAGTTGGTGTTCGGAGATAACATCAACACGATTGTACAAAATTATTCAAGGAGCTTCGAAGAGAGAATATCCTTGCAATCCAATGGGATTGGAGTATGATTCACATTGAATCCGAACTAGTATAAAAATCTGGGTGTCTTTATTTCCTGTACTTTACTTCTGCTTTTAGTTATATTCTATTTTTATTTTCAGTCAACTAATTGGTAAACTAGTCAATTACTTAGGATACAAAAAGAACAATCGACAATCCCCCTCCCCCTTTCTTCTTGTACTTTCAATTATGCTGGAAACTTTTTGTATTTCAACTAGAGTAGTTTTGTTCAAAATTTATCTCCACATAAAATAATGATTATTTTTTAATAACTTTGTAAATACACTATTTTTTAATTACCAGTTCGAAAACTAGCTAACACGTGTTATTATTACAAATTTAGAGTGGTGGGATAGGTCGATATCTTCCATACCATCTCAGCAAATGCTAAATATCCCAACCAGTTTTTGAGTTCGAGATCAAACTAATTAATATGGGAAAAGAGGTACAACTTCCCCATGTATTTTATAGCTTAAGGCTGATATAGCAAATGGTCTTAAACGGAGAAAAGTCCTACTTTTTCTTTTTTCCGGTGAATCATTTAGTGTCTGAACCGATTGATTGGATTAATTTAAGTTTGCATTATAAATAACTCGTTAGAGGTTTATACTCCTTATCTAAAGGAAACTTCTTTCCCAGGCTCAAACCGAAAATCTCAAGCTAAATTATTTTTCTTATAGTTAAAAAATTTTGCTGGCGACATAAACTATAGTTCAGAAAAAAGTGGAGACGAATCTGTTAAATTATTTAAGCATTACCAACTTTATTTGAAGATTTTTTGGGAGAGAATTCTAGAGTAAGGAGTCTTCTAGATAATGTAAAGATAAAAAAAAAATCTAGGAGAAAAATCTAGAGAAGATTTATCTAGATAAATTCTAGAACTGGGTAGTTGGAAGAAAATTCTAGGTTAGGGACTAATTTATAAATATAGAGGGACTTGTATAATAAGTTTTATTTGCTAGTTAGTCCCTAGAAAATTAGTATAAATAGGAGGCAAGTCATTTGCCAAACCATCCAAGCAAAAACAAAGAAAACAAAGTGAGAAAAATAGGAGAGTGAGAGCAAAAATAAGAGTGTAGCAACAAATAAGTTGCTAAGTGTGAGTAAGAAAAAAATTGTGAGAAAAATATTTGTAAGATCAAAGTTGTTTTTGAGTTTTCAATAATAAAACTCTCAAGTTGTGAGCAACCGATTGTGTTCAATAATTGGTATCAGAGCGGGTCAATCAAGAGCGGCCGTAATTCAAGAAAAGGTCTTTCAGCAACAACTCACTAGCTCAAGTCTATGGCGGATTTTTCAAGTTCCCTCAATAGCGGGGAGAAGCTCAATGCTAGCAACTATGGTTCGTGGAGCATAAGGATGAAATATTATTTCATCGGTCAGGAGCTATGGGGAAATTGTTGGTGGCTCAGATGCTGAGGCACCAAAAGATGTTGAAGCAGCAAAAAGCTGGAATGTCAAGGCTGGAAAGGCTATGTATGCTCTCACGGTCTCGGTGGATGATGAGTTCTTGCAGCGAATCAAGAACGCCAAAGCTCCAAAAGAAGTTTGGGACATGTTGGCAACAATATTTACAAAGAAAAATGATGCGAGATTACAAAGGCTTGAAAATGAGCTTTTGTTTATTTTGCAACGGGATATGTCCATCAACCAATATTTCAAAAAGGTTAAATCTTTGTGTGATGAGATATCTAAGTTGGATCCTGAAAATGCTATAAAGGAAGCAAGAATGAAGAGAATTGTCATTTATGGCCTAAAGCCGGAATATAAAGGGATCATCACAGCCACACGTGGATGGGCCACCGAACCAACTTTATCAGAGTTGGAAAATTTATTGGCCAACGAAGAAGACTTGGAGAAGCCATTACCAAGTCTTAATATAAAGAGTGAAGAAAGTGCACTCTTTAATAAAGGGCAAAAATATAACGCTCGAGGTAGAAGAGGCAGTAAGCCATTCAACAGGCAAGGTTACCAAAGACATGGTGAAGAGAGAAGCTCTCAACCAGGGGGAGAACGAAGCCGACGACCCGACAAGCGTGCAAACCAAGGCGCTAACAATCGACAAGATGGCAAGTGCTACACCTGTGGAAAGAAGGGATACTACGCTCGAGATTGCTAGTACAAGAAAGTTGAAGGTAATGTAGCCACCCATATCCAAAACAAGGAATACGAGGAAGAAGTTTTGGATTTGGAGACCTCTTACGCGGTTGATGAAAGCATGATACAAGAAGACTCATGCGCCAAGCACTCTATCGAGACAACAACAGAATTAGCACTTGCAACTGTAAGTGAAAAGTTAGTCAATTATGAACATGATTGGATTGTTGATTCTGGGTGCTCCAATCATATGACCGGTGACGAGAAGAGGTTGTCGGACATAAGCGAATATAAAGGCGGACGAGTAGTGGTGACCGCAAATAATTCAAGAATGCATATAACTCACACTGGCAAGACATTGTTCTTGCCTCGTTCTAGCTCAAGACAAATACAACTTCAGAATGTCTACCACGTTCCAGGTATGAAGAAGAATCTTTTGTCTGTATCGCAACTAACATCTTCGGGCAACTACGTCGTGTTCGGGCCGGACGATGTGAAGATATACCGAAACCTAAAAGTTACAAGTCCACCAATGATGCAAGGTAAAAGAGTAGAGTCTATCTACATGATGTCAGCAGAAACAGCCTACGTAGACAAGACTCGGAGTAATGAGACTGCTGACCTATGGCATGCACGTCTTGGGCATGTGAGTTATAGTAAATTGAAGATCATGATGCAGCAGTCTAAGTTAAAAGGTCTCCCCAAACTCGAGATCAGAGGAGACACTATTTGTGCTGGATGCCATTACGGGAAAGCACATCAATTGCCCTATCAAGAATCCAAATATCAAGCCAAGGAGCCATTAGAGCTGGTACACTCAGACATACTTGGTCCAATTAAGCAGTCTTCCATCAGCGGTTACCGATATATGGTAACATTCATCGATGACTTCTCCAGGTATGTGTGGGTATATTTCTTGAAGGAGAAGTCTGAAGTATTTGAAAAGTTTAAGGAGTTCCAACATACGGTGGAGGATGATATTGGAAAGAAAATCAGATGTCTTCGTACTGATAATGGGGGAGAGTACACGTCACACGAGTTCAACAATTACCTCAAAGAGCATAAGATAAGGCGGCAATTGACGTGTCCAAACACGCCACAACAGAGTGGAGTAGCAGAACGGAAGAATAGACATCTGGCAGAGATATGCAGAAGTTTGCTCCACAGTATGAATGTACCAGCAAGATTTTGGGCAGAATGCATGAAGACCGTTACTCATATCACCAACCGGTTGCCGCAAGCAAGATTAGGATTTATCTCGCCGTTCGAGAAGCTGAAGAAGATGCTACCCAATGTAAGTCACTTCAGAATATTTGGATGCGTGTGCTATGTGTTCGTGCCAGACCATCTTCGTAGTAAGTTTGATAAGAAAGAAATTAGGTGCATCTTTGTCGGCTACGATGAGCAAAGAAAAGGATGGAGATGTTGTGATCCAACAACAAACAAAACACATGTGTCCAGAAATGTGGTATTTGATGAAGCATCATCATGGTGGTCCCATGAAGCCACACTACCAGATTCAAGAGAACTGGAGCAAAAGTTGCACCATAAACTCGAAGAAGAAGGACAAGAAATCAACAAACAAGATGATGAAGTATTTGAAATGCAGAACTTGAGTCGACTGCAGAAGAGACATCCCCAAAAGGAAAGAAAAAGAGTTCATGGCAAACTGGAGTTCATGAAACCCCCGAGGAGTTTCAAGAAGAATCCCATGAAGTCGAGCAACTTCAACTGAGAAGGTCTACGCGACAAAAATTTCCAAATCCTAAATATATAAATGCTGCATTTGCTGAGGTCGAGAATGTCAATAAACCTACTACCTTCGAAGAAGCTTCGAAGAGCAATGAATGGAGAAAGGCAATGGAGGAGGAAATTTTCGCCCTAAAGCAAAATTAGACTTGGGACTTAGTGGAAAAGCCTAAGGATGTAAAACCCATATCATGCAAATGGGTTTATAAACTAAAAAGACGACCTGACGGATCTATTGATCGGTACAAGGCTCGACTGTTAGCTCGGGGATTCTCTCAAGAGTATGGGCTAGACTATGACGAGGCATTTCGCCTTGTGGCAAAACTTACTACGGTTCATGTATTACTAGCTCTGGCAGCCAGTAAGTCTTGGACTCTTTAGCAGATGGATGTGAAGAATGCATTCCTTCATGGGGAGTTGGACCGGGAGATATACATGGATCAACCACAAGGCTTTGTGAACAAAAATACTTCGAATTATGTCTACAAGCCAAGGAAGGCACTGTATGGTTTGAAGCAAGCTCCTCGAGCATGGTATGGGAAAATTGCTGAGTTCTTAGTTCGAAGTGGATATCAAGTGGCACCAGCAGACTCAAGCTTATTTGTAAAAGCTCGTGAAGGAAAACTATCCATCATACTAGTCTACGTGGCTGACTTGATCATCACAGGGGATGATATTGATGAAATTCACAGGAGCAAAGCAAACTTGAAGGTGCGATTTCAAATGAAAGAATTGGGTGAACTAAATCACTTCCTTGGTCTTGAAGTTGAAAAGAGAAATGATGGATTATTTCTTGGACAACAAAAATATGCAAGGGATATACTCCAAAAGTACGGGATGATGAGTTGTAAGTCGTCTTCTACACCAATGGAGCCTAGTCTGAAGTTATGTTCCGTAGACGGCAAAGACTTGGAAGATGGAAAATTGTACCGCCAACTTGTCAGAAGTCTAATATACCTAACATTGACCAGGCCGGATATTACCTTTGCAGTTGGAGTAGTTAGTAGGTTCAT
The DNA here is from genome assembly GCA_002018475.1 of Nicotiana obtusifolia. NCBI lineage: Eukaryota > Viridiplantae > Streptophyta > Magnoliopsida > Solanales > Solanaceae > Nicotiana > Nicotiana obtusifolia. Next base: position 3,705 of record MCJB01049449.1, on the reverse strand, counting down.
GCAAAAGCCGAAGAATCCGCACTTGGAAGCAATCAAAAGAATATTGAGGTACGTGAAAGGAACTATTGACTATGGGCTTTTGTACAAGAAAGGAGTTCCTTGCAGACTAATTGGATATTGTGATGCGGATTATGCTGGTTGCCATGATACTCGAAGATCAACCACATGATATGTCTTCAGTCTTGGGACAGCTGCAATATCATGGTGTAGCAAAAGCCAACCTACAGTTTCACTTTTAACGACTGAAGCGGAATATCGAGCTGGAGCAATGGCAGCACAAGAGAGCACATGGCTACTGCAACTCATGAGAGACTTGCATCAACCACAAGAGGACACTGTGGGATTATATTATGAAAACTTGTCAGCTATACGGTTGGCTGAAAATCCAGTGTTTCACGCAAGGACGAAGCACGTGGAAGTACATTATCACTTCCTAAGAGAAAAAGTTCTCCGAGGTGAAATTGAAATGAAGGCAATCCGGACAGATGACCAAGTTGCTGATATCTTCACAAAGAGTCTGGATAACAAGAGATTTACGAGATTTCGTGAAGCACTCGGAATGGTTGCTAGAACAAATAAAGTTGGTACTGAGGGGGAGTGTTAAATTATTTAAGCATTACCAACTTTATTTGAAGATTTTTTGGGAGAGAATTCTAGAGTAAGGATTCTTCTAGATAATGTAAAGATTAAAAAAAAAAAAATCTAGGAGAAAAATCTAGAGAAGATTTATCTAGATAAATTCTAGAACTAGGTAGTTGGAAGAAAATTCTAGGTTAGGGACTAATTTATAAATATAGAGGGACTTGTATAATAAATTTTATTTGCTAGTTAGTCCCTAGAAAATTAGTATAAATAGGAGGCAATTCATTTGCCAAACCATCCAAGCAAAAACAAAAAAAATAAAGTGAGAAAAATAGGAGAGTGAGAGCAAAAATAAGAGTGTAGCAACAAATAAGTTGCTAAGTGTGAGTAAGAAAAAAAATTGCGAGAAAAATATTTGTAAGATCAAAGTTGTTTTTGAGTTTTCAATAATAAAACTCTCAAGTTGTGAGCAACCGATTGTGTTCAACAGAATCAACTAGGATAAATTATTTGTTTCCTGACATAATTATATTCTTATTAATATGATACATCCAGCGAGCGTGTTGACTTTTGACAAATTGACTTAATAATTCTAGAAATTGTCTTTTATTCTCTAATACAAAGTTTATTATCCACATAAATTTGATGTTCCCAATATAATTCAAAAATGTTAAACTTTCACATTGCTATTTCTTTAATAGGTCGTCCTTAATTGGTAGCCCCTGAATTTTGTAATCATCGCATAAGGTTTCATTGACTTTAAAAAATTTGAATGTGGCCTCTTTTGTGGACTTTACTAGTTTTCCTTACAGATTATACATTTTATAGCTTGCCTCTAACTTCTTCTTTTTCTTATAATCGGAGAAGGCACTTGATGGAGTATTACGTTGGGGGAGAGAGCAGGGGGGAAATGAAAAGATGGTTTTTAATCTTTTCTTTTTCTTTTAAAACAGTCCGACGTTGTTCGGTAATTAGCAGAAATTAATGGAAAATCAATCAATTTGTGGTGGTCGGTAGAGTTAACCAACCGACTTCGGTCGGTCAATTAAATTCCACAAACGACCAAGAACGAAAAAATCTGACTCGGTAGGATATTATTCTGCCACTAGACCATTGGTGTATTTTGGTTTAAGAATTTCTTTTATTTTATTTATACTCTTTAGTTGTATTTTCGCGCGAAAATAACCGACCGATTTTCGATTGGTTTTATTAAAAGATAAAATTATCGAGCGAAATCGATTGATTTTTTAATATGACCGACCGATTTCAATCACCTTTTTGAATTTTAATTTTAATTTATATTAAATAAAAATCGACTAAAATTGATTGGTTTCTTAAAAAATAAATTTCGGGGGACGCAAAAATAATTTCCCGAATTCACGCTAAGAAATCGTCCGAAATTGGTCAGTGTTTACAACAGAAGAAATATCAGGCCTAGTTATAGTTAAATACTGCAAAGCACCCACAAGACTTCGATATTCTGAAGGATCAGAAAGTAAATCCACCTCAGAGGCAGATGGTCGACACCCAGATGTAGCGGAGTGGACAGGTTTGCAACCAAGTAAGGATGCTCGAGCAAGGAGGTCACGAGCATATTTGCTTTGAGATAAACGAAGTCCATCGTAACATGGATACCCAATAAGTAATGAAGAGGCCCCAAATCATTCATAGAAAATTGAGACTTTAAGATATAAATAAAGTGGTAAAGAAGAGTTAGATTAGAGCGTGTAACAATAATATTATCTACGTAAAGAAGAAGAATAATATAGTGAGAGTCACGATGAAGTACAAATAAGGAAGTATCTGCACGACTATTATGAAAATCATAAGACAGAAAAAAGGAGCTAAATCGAGAAAACCATGCACGCGGAGCTTGTTTAAGCCCGTAAAGTGCTTTTTGAAGTTTACAAACATGAGTAGGAAAATTAGGATCTGCAAAACCTTGAGGTTGAGACATATAGACCTCTTCATTGAGAAACCATGTAAAAAAGCATCTTTAACATCTAACTGCGTAAGATCCCAACTGCGGGATAATGCTAAAGAAATCACTAAACTGATAGTAGAGGGACGAACAACTGTACTAAAGGTTTCACTACAGTCAATGCCTTTTTGTTGATTATAACCCTTTGCGACCAAATGAGCCTTAATATGTTCAAGAGACCCATCAGTCTTTTGTTTGACTCGATAAACACATTTATTTCCAATTACGTTCATATGTGGATGGTAGGTTACAAGAGTCCATGTTTGATTTTTAAGAAGGGCTTTGAATTCCTCTACCATTGCATCACGCCATTTAGGATCTTTAATTGCAGAGGAAAACAGGTGGGTTCAATGGGAAGAGACTCAAGGTGAGATGTAAGAAGAACATATTTGGGATTTGGTTTTTGTGTACCTACCATACTTCTCGTAATCATGGAATGAGAAGAGGAAGGTGAAGATGAGGTAGATGAATTAGATGGCTGAGAAGCTATAGTTGTTGAACTTGGATGTCACGACCCAAAATCCCAACCTGGTCGTGATGGCGCCTCTCGTGGGGACAAGGCAAGCCAAACCAACCTAATTCCGTTCAACAGTTAAATTACAAAGTTTAAACAAGATTAGATTAACAATAAAATCGGTCGAAATACATACAAGTAGTACCATCCCGACTACAGCCCTCAGATCGGGGTGTCACAAAGTCATGAGCCACTAGAGAAGGCCTATTGATAACATAACTATTACAATATCTTAAGTACAAATGTTTGAGGGAAGCAAAATCAACAAAAGAAAAGAGTTACGAGGCTGCGGACGCCAGCAGCTACCTCGTAATCTCTAAAGCTCCGGTCCAGTAGTAGTATTCAGTACCTCTGAGTGGGACCGCTAACGCCTGAATCTGCACACAAGGTACAGGGAGTAAAGTGAGTACTTCCAACTCAGTGAGTAATAAAAGTAAATAAGAACTGAAGATAAGAAACACTAAATCATTAAACAATCCACGACGAAGCAGTAATTCAATTTACATTCCACATCAGTACGTGAAGTAAGCAGAACAATCACAACACCAAAAATGCAATGCAATGCAATGCAATGCTATGTCATGCAATGCAATGCAATGCTAGTCATGCTAGTCAATGCTAGTCATGA
>MCJB01049448.1:4323-58927 GCA_002018475.1 Nicotiana obtusifolia | reverse complement strand
CATCTTTAGCTTCTTTGGCTCCAAGAGCTTCTTAGGTAACCTACTTTTCTTAGAATGCTAAAAACACTAACTGAATGAGGCTTTCATTTGGGTATATCCCATTGTTAATTTGTACGGAGATGCTCAAGATAATCAGCATATCTATGGGAAGAATTTTCGCTGTTTTACTGTAACCAAATATGCCAATACCATGAAGTGGGTTAACTTAATTCATAACACTGCCCAGGGTCTTGTATGGTGTCAGGGACTGTTTGAATTTACTTCCAGCAACAATTGAAACGCTTTTGCAAACTCTATATCTTGAATTTTGTCGTATCTTTTAAGCTGTCAAGTTGCACTGTCAAGTTGCCCTTACACAGCTAACCGATACATGAAAATGCCTTTGCTTTGTTTCCATGCTAGGACACTTAATTTAATTCAGTTATTTTTGCATTAGATGATTTTAGGTGTTTGCCTTTACTTTGTATCAATTGTCAGATGAAGTCTTTAAAGAAAAATTAAATGTAAATGTTTCTTTCAAGCAGTAAGCTTGTGCTTCTACGATTGACGGAAGGATGCATGATGCTGGAGTTTCAGCACTTCGACAAACTCTAATTGCATATGTTTTGGGACTGGAAGGAACTTGTGATATTGCACTTTGAGGTGCTTGAATTCTGTCATCTGTTGCTGCCATAAACATGAATAATGTATATGATGCGACATATCATGGGGTTGAGTTCTTATAGTACCATTGAGGATTCAAGTTCAGCTCTTTTGTTGCTTATAGATATTTTATTTATGACATCCAAAACCTTGTGAGAATTTTGAAGGAACAACTAAAGCAAACAGCTAGGCCGGGCGTACGCCCGTGCTGTGCACGGGCACAAGCCGTCTAGTAGAAATAATATATGCACATAAAATTCTTGGTCACATTCCTGTAGTTATAAAAACAGCAAGAAATATAATACTGTAGTATTTTAAAGAAAATTTTATGTCCTATTTTCCTCTAATGGCTTGGTTTATAGAGTAGTTGAATTTGCCAGAAACAAAGCCGTTCATAGCGTATCCTTGATATTGTCTTTCATAAAACATAACATTTCCTAATGGAGTGTAAACAGAGCGTCTCAGTAAATGAAACGACTTTGTGAAAGTTTTTTTTTAAAATAAAAAATATTTTTCCCTTGAATTATGTAAGCATAATTTGTTATCTGCCTGAAAAATCTTACAATCCAAGCCATTGTTTTCAGCAACATTTTGAACATCTTGCTATTTTTATTACTCTTTTTTATCCCTTCTTTCTATTCATTGAGCTTTAAGCTCTCCAGCATGAATCCTTCTGATGCTAATCGTTCCGTAAATATATATATCAAACCAAGGTATCCAAGTCACCCAGATGAACGTAATGTACCGTGGCATTACGTGGAAAAATTGGTCGAGCTAATTATATTGAGCCGCTGCAATTATGGAAAAAGGCTACAGGGGAATTGGCAGATTTTACTACACATCTCTTTTGTTTTTGATTCAAATGGTAGCGATAGCTTTTGCTGATTGACTCGCCGTTTTGTTAGCTCCTGTTGGTTTAAGTATCCCAATTGGTTGTTAATCTTTGAAAAATATTTTTTATTTAAATATATAGTTTTTTTGATAAAGTCGTTTCATTTACTGAGACACTCTGTTTACACTCCATTAGGAAATGTTTGTTTTATGAAGACAATATCAAGGAAAGTTAATGTGCATCTTCTGTTGTTAATGTTCATTGACATTCAATTCCAGCTACATGCACCGTGATATGGACGTAGGAGATCTGTTAGATTGTGGGTAGTTTATAACTGGATTCTTTGCATTTTGCATCTCTAAGGTATGTGTTATTTTGTGCTTTGCCCCGTATTCTTTTTTATAACAAATGCACGCAGCTAACAATCTAATAGAGCTACTTGCAATTTTACAAGGACTGAAGTTGGCTAAGGAAAGCAACCTAATGCAACTGGAGATTAACAATGACTTTAAAGAGGTAATTAACGATAGAAAAATGACCTTCTTTATGACTCCTTTATTCTTCACTGTAGGTTATTGATGCAACAGTTGGGGAACCTAGTACTAAAGCATAGCTATAGAGAGCACAACAAGATGGCAGATTTGCTAGTTAAGGAAGGCGCCAAGAAGTAAGTTTTTCAAAAATTATGGATTTTTGCGGTTTCTCCGGTGTTTGCCAATGAAGCAATATGATCAGACATCCTAAGAACTACTATTGAAAAACAAGTTATGGCATGTAATATTAATATTACCAGTGATAACACGCCATCTAGGCGAGGGTCCAGTACCCACCCTGTTATCAGGAGTTTCAAAGATGAAGGATGAAATGGTTTTCTTTGCGCTGCAGTAAAAATTAACTTGTAGGTAGTATGGGAAAACTTCACATAAAAACACCACCTCCTTCTTTCACATACCCTTCAAGGCTTAGCGGTTAAATCGTTAATTTTTTTAATCAATGCCTGCCTCCTTCACTTTAGCTTTTCAATTTAATCAGTGAAAACATAACTAGTCAACAATTTTGTGAGCTACTACATTAGTTAATATTTATAAGTACGAATATTATCAACCACAAAGCAACTTGGTGTCTCTATTCCTCGCAAATTAGTTCCTCAAAATCATCTAGCCTTTTTGGTAATGAACCGATTACTCATAAAATATATTTCTGGGGCTACTTTTGTGCTAATGCCTCTCTTCGGACTGATCTGATCAAAGTAGGCCAGGAACAAGTTGCACAAGTTAGGTTGAGTTAGTTTGTTTAGTGAAAATAGCACGGGCTAGCCAGTTTTTGGACTGGTAATTAAAAAATAGCCAACGTTTGTAAAGTCATTGAAAAATAGCTGCTATTTTGCTGCCACACGGAATGTTCCAGCATAATATACTGGAGAATGGTGCACCTGTGTATGAACTTCCATTATATTATGCTGGAACTCCAGCACATGGAAAGTTCCAGCATAATATACTGGAGACTGGAACACCTGTGTATGAACTTCCAGCATGAACTCCAGCATATTATACTGGAACTCCAGCATATTATGCTGGAAGTTCACATGTAAAAAAATTCGAACTCCAGTATATTATGCTGGAATATTTTTCAGATTTTGAACAATGTTTTCTTTCAAATTTATCTTTACATGAAAAAGTGACTAAGTTTCGATTACTTTTGAAACTGTGGTTATTTTTCAATTATCACTTGGCTGGCTATTTTGGATTTCACCCATTAGTTTATGGTCAAAATTTACCCGTATGGAATATTTTTATCAAATTAACAAGTGTATTACATTAGTTTATAAATAAACTCTTCTCACTTAAATAGTAATTAATAGTGCATATTTTTACCTAACAAAATTACTTAACCATTATAAATTATGTATTGTTTGAAAAAATCCCGTATTGGTAAACCTTAGTTTATTAAACTTTTCAGAACGTGGCTCAAGGTAATATTGGGTAAGACGTACTTGTTGAAATTCTTTCTATATAGTATGAACACTATAATATGCAAGAAAATAGATATGTGGCTATGTTTTCACCTGTCAACTACGTCTCTGCCCCACAATAATAGCAAAAGATGGGATAGGAGACTCCGGCCCAACTTATCTACTCCTAGAAATTATCGTCTCGATTTGATCTGAATTTTTAGTCTAGATTATCAGATTACCCTATAGATTTCCCATCTTCCTTTCTTCTATAATAAAAGTCTTGACTAATAATAGACAATTCAAATATCTAAACGGAGACAACTGGCTGGTCCCTTATGTGCTCGGTTCAAACTTTTGTAGCTCACGAAGGACTTGATTGATTAATGTTTGGTCTCTTAGCTATCTCAGGTAGAGTGCACCTTAATCCAAGTTCAGTTTGCTTTTGCATCTTCTTTTTTCGCATCCATTGCTTCTCAACCTTTTTGGCTACTGCACACTTCTTTTCTCTTATATTTTAATTTGAGCCCAGTGGATAACGTCACATGTCTTGCTATAAATTTCTTTTTCGTCCTCCACCATCCTCATTGAATCACATTGAGTAATGAATAATAAAATAACAACTCCCAAACTGTAAATATTATTTTTCACCGTGGTAGATCTCTATCATATAATAGACAACTTTTGATAGAAATATCAAAATTTTAAATTGATAAAATTAAATATATTTACTTTGATTCTAGAAAAATTATTTTGGAGCTAGACTTTTCTATTTTAATTCTAACAAAAGTCTTTAGATTAAAGTTATCTTAATCTTCCGTAAGTTAAACATTTATATTCTTACTAACTTCTTGCATATAATAAGGGTTCACGAATCTAGGGGTAAATAATATGACTTTTTATTGTTGGTCCCACCGTCCTAAAGCATTTAAGTTCTGCACATGTATTTTAATGAATCAGAGACAATTCAAATCTTTAAACTGCGATAACTAACCGGTCCCTATTCATGCATGATGTGCACGGCTCGAACTTTTGCAGCTCATGAATGAATTAATATCTGGCCTCTTAGCTATCTCAAGTCGAGTGCACCTCAATGCATGTTCACTGATTGCTTTTGCATCTTCTTTTCCGCACCTATTACTCTCTAACCTTTTGGCTACTACGCACTTCTTTTTCTTAAATTCTGGTGAACCCAGAAGATAATGTGACATGTCTTGCTATCATTTTTTCGTCATTCACCCTCCTTACTGAATAACATTGAGTAATGGGTTGTAAAATAACAACCCCAAACTGCATGTCATTTTTCAATTGGCGCTAGATTTCCGTCATAAAATAAATAACTTTTGGTAGAATATCAAATTTTTAGATCGACAAGAATAAACATACTTGTTTTGATTCTACAAAAATTATTTTATAGCTAGACTATATCTAGTCTAATTTTATACAAATGCTTTAGATCAAGATAGTTATATGCAATCATTCTTAAGTTAAGCATTTATCATTATCAACTTCTTGCATATAAGAAGAGACCATGAATCTAGGAATAAATAATATGCCCTTTTTTATTGCCTGTCAAAAAATGTGTCTGCTTTATAATATAAAAAATAACAAAAAATTTCAAGTTCTAAATTGATAATTGTGGTAATCACGTCTTGGTGTTTGATCCACTCTAGTGATTTTTTCTTTAGTTTGTTCTAGTACTTACTTCATTGTACAGAGTGTCAATAGAAGTAGTTCGATTGAAATATAAACAAGTCGTTCAATTTTAAATAAACACTTATGTATATACATTACATGTATATTTTATGTTAGTTATTACAAAAATTGTGTATAATAATTTATAATAATTGAATTTTTTTTCTTCATATTTTACTTATTTTATGAGAGTGCTAAAACTTGTTCGAAGCTTTTCTATTTTATTAAATACAAAAAAGACTCTTAAACCTAAATAAAGTACAAAGTGTTCGAAACTTTTCTAATGTGAATTTGCAATTTTTTTCAAAAATACAGTACAAGTATGAAGTATCCCCTTTTTTAATCACTCTTTTCTTTTTCCTTTTCTTTTTTTTTCATCTTTCTAATTTTGCTTTTTATCTTTGTAATTTTCTGTTGGTGAAAAACCCTCCGAAACTGGAGAAATAAAGAAATTTGCATGGACTTCAAAATTCAATTCCTCCAATTATTTAATGAAAATACACATGTCCTATCTGCCTCAAAAGATCTAATTTTATAATAATTTTATTAACAAAAAAAAGACTAAACCTAAAAAATCAAATGAACACTGTCCATTTGATTACTAAGTTTCAAAGACACCCTTTTCAATAGGATGGGCATAATACCGACCAAATCGAAAAAATTGTTAATTTTAGTTTATTCGATTTTTTGGTCGATTTGCGATTTATATTTTTTAAAAGTTTGGTGTTCGATTCGGTGTTCGGTTTTAGTATTTCGGTTTTTCGATTAACCGAAAAATCGAAAAATTGAAGTTTTTTTAAACTATGGTTCTATTGCCGAAAGATCTTTATCTTTGAAAATATGTTAAATGATACAACTAAAGCTACTCAGATAACAACTAGTCAACTTGTTAAATTTTTTGAAATAACTTCCGGTCACTAATTTTTAAAAAGTTTAAGTCATTGTATCACATCAAGTCACTTTAAAAGAAGGGTAAACAATCCAACTAGAAAATTTTTTGGGGAGAAGCTAAGAGTTTCTTCTACTAATAACCTGTTAGATTTTCTATCTTCATTAGTGTTTTTCCGATATATTTGTCGTGTTTGTTTCTCACCATTAAAAGATATATTCTTCTTAGCCCTCGTTCTCGTGTTAGTTGGCTTGTCAGTCATCTTGTTAGCTAAAAGAAAAAAGAAAAAGAAAGAAGATAAGGAAACTCATGAAGTTTTTCTCAATTTCTAGCTTCAGTTTAACTGCCCTTTTCTGATACTACCAAATTTGTGGGGCACATAAAACTAGAATCCAGATATAGAATTAAAACGTTATCATACGTTACAGATTCTCCTCCAATTGGCCATGTTTGACAGCATCACGTAGGATAAAATACAACTGTTAGAACGGTCACAAAACAGAGGTGAATTAGCAGACTACTAGGGCAATGCAAAACTAGTTCAGTATAAAAGATGGCATCACTTGTTAATAGTGAAGTAAAATATCTCATTGAATGATAGAGTAATTAGGAATCTAATGTACAGTAACAAATTGGAAGAAGGATAACACAACATAAATGGATGTGGCACATATTGTAACACTAGCACCGAAAAATAAAATTGAAAATAAAAAATCAAAAAATAAAATAGAAAATAACCGCACCAAACCGTAAGAAAATCGAACCGTACCGAAATACTTTTGTTCGATTTTGGTTATTAAAATCGCAAACTGAAAACCGAAAAAACCTAATCGAACTTCTAAAAAATTGAATCGAACCGATCGACGCCCACCCCTACTTTTCCATTTACATACTTAGGATGTACTATATTCTACAGCAGGAGACAGAAAGATTTTTACAAGAATATCATATTCAAAGTGCAGGAGAGGCTATCATCATGGAAGGGTAAGCTATTATCAATTGGTGGTAGGGCAGTATTAATATCCCATATGCTGGAAAGTATGCCAATACACCTTTTGTCAGCTGTGAATCCACCAACATATATTATCAATCAATTGCACAAGATGTTTGCTAGATTCTACTGGAGCAACTCAGGGAATTTGTCACGACCCAATTTAGGATCTGTGATCGGCGCTTAGGAGCAAGTGCTCCCAAGTAAGCCTCACCGGAAATTTTACAGAAAATCGGACAGAGTTTCCCCTGTTTTTGGACCATCCAACAATTTTTCCTGTCTCAAACCAACAACCAAACATCCTAATATTAAACCAAGCAATTGACAACTCGTCAATTAACCAAATACAAGTCTCCAATATAACTAAACCACCAACTAACCAATAGAAATACTAATCTATCTCCAACTTTGATAAAGGAGAACGATACTCAACATAAAACCATAATAACGAAAGAATACGCATAACACTAAAATAATGACTATGGAGCTACTCTAAGAGTTCAATGAAAAGACTATAACAATCAGAAAATCTATGCCCACGCGAACAAGTGCGAGGCTCACCGAGAAAATGTCAACCTGTGCGCTCTAATCAACGAGATCCTCGCCTGCGTCAACTGCTGTCTCTGTAAAATAAATTAGCGGGGAATGAGTCGCTAGCTCAGTGAGTAATAATACTTAACCACAACCGTTTTTATTTGGGGACAAGTCAGAAACATGCTAGTATCTCAAAGAGAAAATTACATAAAAATACCCTTTCAGAAGCAATAAATAATTTTCAGTCTCATCACGCTTTTCTTGTAGTAAAATATAATTAACAATTCAGTAATAAGCTCGGTAACCACTATATAATATCAGTATTCGCATTTTGGGAGGTTTCAATGAACAAATCATGTAATCGGTATAACTGTGGACTTCTTTACCAGAAGTCATATATAACGGTAGTCCCTACTCGAGGGAAATTGGTAACGGTATGCTAGTTCTTCCTTCCCACTAGCGAGGGCTATAACGGTAATCAGTAATTACAAGGTGCACCAGGTCTAACGAACCCGCCGTTAGCTACGGGATCCTTCAATGTCTACTCCCATTTATACTTGTATCTGTAATCCGTATATACTCGTAGAAACTATTTTAAAACAATATAGGGCATTTCAGTTCTTATCAAATCATATAATCTCATTTCGGTAACAGTAATCACATCTCAAATAACAGTAAAACATGTCTAGTAACAGCGAGAACATTTTAAATAATTGTAAACATCTCAAGTAAACTGTTTAGTACCATATCAAGTAAAGGACTTGTCCCACATGCAAATTTCAAATATTAGGTAACAAGTATTATCTTCAAAATCATGTATAAACCATGCAGGTTATGAAAACAAAAGTTGCGGTAAGATTACTACTCACGGTACTCGTGCCGAATTACCCAAACGCGTCACCTCAAGCAATATGTAGGACTTTCTTCGATCGGTAAGTAACAGCTATGTAGAAATCCCAAGTTGAGAATTTTAATACTTCTCTTTGACTTGGCCTTACTACTTTGGAGCCAAGATAACAAAAGCCAGAGCTTCCAAACATTTGACTCTTGTCTTCTCTTCATCTTAGGTGCATTCCCTGGCATCTGCCAGCCGAAAGAACAAGCGAAGAGAGAGGATTTTGAGATATGATTGCTGCCCTTTTGAGTTAGGGCTACTTTTGGTCTATATTCCCTCTTTGAGCGTGAGTGATTTTTGAGAATTGAGAGCAGATTCCCTTCTGAAATCGTTTAGCTTCTGTCCGTTTTCTTTTCCTTCCCTTTTCTTTTAGTTGTTATTCTTCACCTCCTTTTAGTTAAAGTAGGTTTCTTCTCCTTTTTGTTTTAGTTTAACTAAGTTTTCTTCTTTTTGTTTTATTTTGGTTTAATTTTTTCTTTTATTTTCCCTTTTTATTTTAGACATAAATTATTTTCTAAATGTCCAGTATATCCTCACTTAAAATATTGGGGTGTTACATCCTCCCCACCTTATGAAATTCGGTCCCCGAATTTAACTCAAGTACGTACCTGTAAACTGAAATAAATGAGGATACTTGACTCGCATAGCATCTTCTATTTCCCATGTAGCTTCTTCAACAGTATGATTTCTCCATAAGACTTTCACGAACACAATTTCTTTTGACCGTAGTTTTCTTATCTGTCTATCAACAATTGCCATCGGCTCTTCCTCGTAAGACAACTTCTCATCAAGCGGTATAGTTGGTGCTTCCAGCACCTGAGATGAGTCTGATATATATTTTCTTAGCATTGAGACATGAAACACTGGATGAATAAAAGATAACTCCGGAGGAAGTGCCAAACGATAAGTCACCACTACCACTCGGTCTAGTATCTCATACCGTCCTATAAACCTGGGGCTCAACTTGCCTCTTTTCCCAAATCGCATCACACCTTTCATAGGAGAGACTCGTAGGAACACTTTGTCCCCAATTGTGACCATTAAATCTCTTCTTCTCTTATCAGCATAAGACTTTTGTCTACTTTGAGCTGCAAGCAATCTCTGTCTGATCAACTGGACCTTGTCCATAGCTTTTTGTACTAGGTCGGGTCCCAATAAGTTAGTATCACCAGCTTCAAACCATCCGATAGGAGAACGACATCTTCTACCATACAATGCTTCGTACGGTGCCATTTGAATACTGGACTGGAAGCTATTGTTGTAGGCAAATTCAGCTAATGGCAGATAAGTGTCCCAACTACCTCCAAACTCAAGAGTGCAAGCTCTCAACATATCCTCCAAGATCTGAATAGTACGTTCGGACTGCCCGTCTGTCTGTGGATGAAATGCAGTACTAAGATTTACTCGTGTACCCAATGCTTCTTGAAAAGATTTCCAAAAGCGTGAAGTATATTGTGATCCTCTATCAGAGATGATGGATACTGGAACTCCATGAAGTCGGACGATTTCGTTCATAAATATCTGTGCATACCTGACTCCACCATATGTAGTCTTCACCGGCAAAAAGTGTGCTGATTTCGTCAGTCGGTCTACAATCACCCATACCGAGTCATAACCTCTAAAGGTTCGTGGTAGCCCGGTGACAAAATCCATAGTAATTCTTTCCCATTTCCACTCTGGAATCTCAATTTGTTGTAGTAGTCCTGCGGGTCGTTGATGCTCAGCCTTGATCTGCTGACAAGTCAAACAACTAGAAACAAATTTAGCAACATCTTTCTTCATACCTTCCCACCAATAAAATTGCTTCAGGTCATGGTACATTTTTGTGGATCCAGGATGTATAGTGTATTTAGTGTTGTGAGCTTCTTTAAGAATAGCATGTCTCAAGCCATCTACATCTACTACACATAGCCTGTCACCCATTCGAAGAACACCATCACTTTCAACAATCATATCCTTGCTTTTACCAGCTAAGACCTCATCTCTGTATTTACATAATCGTTCATCCTCATATTGGGTGGCCTTAATGTGCTCAACTAATGAAGACTTAGCCTGAGCATAAGCCAACAATGCCTCTGAATTTCCGACACTAAATCTGATACCTGTATCTTCTAGTCTCTGAATATCTTTGGCTAAAAGTCTCTTTGCAGGGGCTATATGTGCCAAACTCCCCATAGATTTTCTACTCAATACATCAGCCACCACATTGGCTTTTCCAGGATGATACAAAATAGAACAATCATAGTCTTTGAGTAGTTCCATCTAACGACGCTGCTGAAGATTTAGATCTCTCTGCTGAAAGATATACTTCAGACTTTTATGGTCAGTATAAATCTCACAAGTTTCGCCGTATAGATAATGCCTCCAAATTTTTAGAGCAAATACCACTGCAACCATTTCCAAATCATGTGTAGGATAGTTTTGCTCGTGCTTTTTCAATTGTCTCGAAGCATAAGCTATAACACGACCATTTTGCATGAGAACGCATCCTAATCCCACCCTCGAGGCGTCGCAGAATACTGTAAATCCTCCAGGACCTGATGGTAAGGCTAATATTGGTGCAGTTGTCAGACACGTTTTGAGTTTCTGAAAGCTTTGCTCACATTCCTCCGTCCACTGAAACTTTGCATTTTTCTGTGTTAGCTTGGTCAGCGGCGATGCTATTCTGGAGAAATCCTGCACAAAACACCTGTAATAGCCTGCTAAGCCTAAAAAGCTGTGAATCTCTGTAGGAGAAGTAGGTCTGGGCCATTTCTGCACAGCTTCGGTCTTCTTAGGATCTACCATAATTCCATCTTTAGATACAACATGCCCCAAAAAGGCTACCGAGTCTAGCCAGAATTCACACTTCGAGAACTTAGCATAAAGTCGATATTCTCGCAATGTCTGTAACACAGTCCTAAGATGGTTCTCGTGTTCTCTTTGGCTACGAGAATATATCAGTATGTCATCAATAAATACTATTACAAATCTATCCAGAAACGGCTTGAACACCCTATTCATTAAATCCATGAATGCAGCTGGAGCATTAGTCAGTCCGAAAGGCATCACAAGAAACTCATAGTGCCCGTATCGAGTTCTGAAAGCAGTCTTAGAAATATCTTCATCTTTGATTCTAAGTTGATGATAACCAGAACGGAGGTCAATCTTTGAAAAGTGGGCAGCTCCTTGTAACTGATCAAACATGTCATCTATACGAGGCAAGGGATATTTATTGCGTATTGTTATCTTGTTCAACTGCCTGTAGTCAATGCACATTCTCAGGGATCCGTCTTTCTTCTTTACGAATAGTACCGGTGCACCCCATGGTGATACACTGGGTCTAATAAAACCCTTATCTAACAAATCTTGTAACTGTTGTTTTAGCTCCCTCAACTCTGCTGGTGCCATTCGATATGGGGGTATCGATATGGGCTGTGTGTCAGGTAGCAAATCAATACCAAAGTCTATTTCTCGTACTGGAGGCAATCCTGGTAAATCCTCAGGAAATACATCAGAAAATTCTCTCACTACCGGTACATTTTCTATACTAACTGTTCCCTTTCTTGTGTCATTTACAATAGCTAAGAGACCCAAGCAACCTTTCTTCAGAAGTCGTTGAGCCTTCATAAAAGATACAATTTTGCAAGTCTCTGGAACCTGACTCCCTCTTAGAATAAAACTAGGTTCTTTTGGTATCTCAAACTTAACTATCTTTGCATGACAATCGACTATAGCATAGCAAGAAGATAACCAGTCCATTCCCATCAGCATGTCAAAGTCAATCATATCAAGTACAATAAGGTCAGCTAGAGTATCTCTACCCTCAACCCGAATCTGACAAGCACGATACACATATTCAGCTAATAGAGACTCTCCAACAGGTGTAGGAACTAGAAAAGGATCATTCAATAGCTCGGGCTGTCTACTAAATCTCAAAGCAAAATACGAGGACACATAGGAGTGAGTAGATCCCGGATCAATCAACGCAAGTGCATCAAATGAACAGACAGAAAGAATACCTGTAACCACTGCATTCGAGGCCTGAGCATCCTGTCTAGTAAATGCAAAAACTCTCGCCTGACCTCTACCAGCATTGCCTTGTCCTTGATTCACAGTAGCACGGTCTCCAGCACCTCGACTTCTATTTCCTGTGCCTGTAGCACCTGAAGTATTACGAGTAGTCTGAGTCGGTGCAGCTGACTGAATAGAAACCTGGTTGAAATTTCTCGTGGCTGAGGGCAATCCCTCAAGTGATGTCCCAACTGGCCACACCGAAAGCACTCTCCAGTTAGAACACGATATTGGCCCAAATGTGATCTACCACAAGTCTGGCAGACTGGAGTAGTGGATATATCTTCCCAGAATTATGATGTCCAGAAGATGATGGTCCCCTATTACCTTGTCTGTAATGTGGTCTGTATGTGGACTGTGAAGACATGTGTGTCCCTGTCTGAGAACTGTGTTGTTGTCCCTGATTTCCTGCTCTTCTATTTTCACTAAAACTACCACTGAAAGTCCCTCTTGTTTTGGCCTTCTTACGTAAATCACTAGCTGCACGCTCCTCACGTCCCTTGTTTTCAATCTTTCTAGCAAGGTCGACTACATCAGAGTAGGATAAAGTCTTCATTTGTGGGGCTACTGCAGTGTATAGATACCAACCAATCCATCAACAAACCTCTGAACTCGAGCTTCTTCGGTAGGCACTAAGTGAGGAGCATATATAGCCAGCTTACAGAACTTAGTGTTATATGTTGACACATCCATATCTGGAGTTTGAACCAATCTTCAAAGTCTCTAGCATATTGTTGCATCAGACTGTCTGGAACAAAATGATTCTTGAACAACTTAGTGAACTCGTCCCTTGTCAGTGGTGGTGCTCCTGCTGGCCTTCCCAGCAATACCGTTTCATACCATGTGTTGGCCATATCCTCTAGTTTGTATGCTGCGAGCTCCACAGTTCTCTCACTAGAACATCCAAGAGCATGTAATGCCTTAAGTGTCCTATCCAAGAAACTTTGAGGATCTGTTGAATTATCGGAACCTGTGAATTTTGGTGATTCCAATTTCAGGAACTCGTGTGGGGATACTTCCTTATTCCCAAAAGGCTGAGTCTGTGTAGGTGCTTGTGTTTGTAAAGTAGCCTGAGGAGCTGAACTTCCGCCCTGAGTAGGCACCAATGTCTCTAACACATTCAATAACCTTGCCACTGTATCTGCAGGTAAGGCAACAGTAGGTACAACAGTTGGCACTGGTGGTGGAGCGTTGTGAACTCCTTGCTCTTGCACTTGATCTGGCATAACAGCTTGGGTTTGTCCCATGTTCCCAACTTGAGGTTGAGAAGCAGTCTGTCTTCTAGTTTAATGAACCCCAACTTGACCACCACCCCGGGTAGCACCATGTCCAGCACCACGTCCAGCAGATGAGGGTGTGCGTGTCCTAGCCATCTACGGAAGAAATATTCCAAAGTAAATCTCAAGTTATCTTAACGCACGATCAAAGAATGAAAGAAGGGAAAACATTCCTAAATGTTTAGTAGCCTCGAGATCATAAGTATGGGCGCCTACATACCCATGAACAAGACTCTACTAAACATTTCTCCATGACTCGGGACTTAAAGCCTAGGCTCTGATACCAACTTTGTCACGATCCAATTTAGGATTGTGACCTGCGCTTATGAGCAAGTACTCCCAAGTAAGCCTCGTCGGAAATTTTACAGCAAAATCGGACATAGTTTCCCCTGTTTTTGGACCATCCAAAAATTTTTCCTGTCTCAAATCAACAACCAAACATTCTAATATTAAACCAAACAATTGACAACTTGTCAATTGACCAATACAAGTCTCCAGTGTAACTAAACTACCAACTAACCAATAGAAATACTAATTTATCTCCAACTTTAATAAATAAGAACGATATTCAAACATAAGACCATAATAACGAAAGAATACGCATAACACTAAGATAATAACTATGGAGCGACTCTAAGAGTTCAATGAAAGACCATAACAATCAGAAAATCTATGTCCACACGAACAAGTGCGAGGCTCACCGAGAAAATGTCCACCTGTGCGCTCTAATTGACGAGATCCTCGCCTGCGTCAACTGCTGTCTCTGTAAAATAAATTAGCGGGGAATAAGTCGCAAGATCAGTGAGTAATAACACTTAACCACAATCGTTTTTATTTGGGGACAAGTCAGAAAACATGCTAGTATCTCAAAGAGAAAATAACATAAAAATGATGCCTTTTCAGAAACAATAAATAATTTTTTTTTCCAGTCTCATCACGCTTTTCTTGTAGTAAAATATAATTAACAATTCAGTAATAAGCTCGGTAATCATTGTATAATATCAGTATTCACATTTTTGGGAGGTTTCAATGAACGGATCACGTAATCGGTATAACTGTGGACTTCTTTACAAGAAGTCATATATAACGGTAGTCCCTACTCGAGGGAAATCGGTAACGGTATGCTAGTTCTACCTTCCCACTAGCGAGGGCTATAACGGTAATCAGTAATTACAAGGTGCACCAGGTCTAATGAACCCGCCGTTAGCTACGGGATCCTTCAATGTCTACTCACATTTATATTTGTCTCTGTAATCCGTATATACTCGTAGAAACTATTTAAAAACAATATAGCATTGCAGTTCTTATCAAATCATATAATTTTCTTTCGATAACAGTAAATTCAAGTAACGGTAAAACAGATCTAGTGACAACGAAATAATTTAAAATCACGGTACTCATCTCAAATAACTACTTCGGTTTCATATCGAGTAAAAGAATTGTCCCACATGCAACTTAAAATAATCGGTAACATATTCACATTAAAAATCATGTGTAAATCATGCAAGTTATGAAAACACAAATTGCGGTAAGATTACTACTCACAGTACTCGTGTCAAATATCAAACTCGTCACCTCGAGCGATCCGTACAACCTCCTCCGATCAATATTTAGGAGATTTTAGTGTATAAGAAAGACGACAATTTCCGGTGACTGAATTAGATCGATGACGGCGAATCACGACCAAAGCACGAACCTCAAATAGCGACAAACTCGAGCAAGCCCGAAATCTTTCGAAACTCAGACCACAAAATAGAATCTCCGCTTCGTTTGGGAGAAGAGAACAGAGGTGATGTCTTCCTTTTCGAAATAGAGCTTCATGATGATTTTATGAAGTGACCGATTTTTTTGGTAGAACTTGGTGACTTTCATTGAGGAAAAGCAGCCAAGAAGAAAAGCTCGTTGGCCCCTTTCTTTAGCTCTCGATTTTTCTATCAGAAAAAAAACTATTTGCTCTTCGTTTTCTATTACCTCTGTTGTATTGGTATCCCAAACAATTTCATTTTTCCCTTTTCCCCTTTTTCTTTTAGTTCCAGTGAGCTTTGCCCTTTGTTTTAGTTTGACTAGGTTTTCTTCTTTTTGTTTTATTTTGTTTTATTAGTTTAATTTGTTCCTTTATTTTTTTCCCTTTTTGTTTTGGACTTAGATTATTTTCTAAATGTCCAATATATCCTTACTTAAAATATTGGGGTATTACACATACTTTCCTCTCTTCCTCAAATAGTATAAAATAACATCAATGTGTTGCCAAAAAAAAAAAAACAAATTTGATTATTTCTCAATGTTTCATAAAATTTAACTACAATTTTCAAATAAAAAATCTACATATTTCTAAAATAACAGAAATACTATAGCTAATCATTAAATTTTGTCAAGATATGTGTGTACCGTTTTGTTGAGTACTTGCCCGGGATATGCCAAAGTATAAAATCAGTCTTTTTTATCAACTTTCTCCACTCCAAGATCAAACCACGGGTTGAGCTGGTTATCTTTTAAAGTATAAGGCGCCTTCCTCCTATTTAGAGACATATCAAGTACAATTATAATGTAGTTTCAGTTTGAAATCCATAAATTGTATGCACTCTGTAATATAAAAAAAATGTATAATCTAACCTCTTTGAAACCGTGTCGGTATCTAAATATAACCACTTATTGAATTCTTTCAACAAGTAAGGATCAACATCTTCTCCAATAACCCCAGTAAATGGATGTTTGATGTTGAAAATTGTAGGAGGTCCAACAGAAGTGCTTCCTCTAGAACTGAAATAAGGGAGAAAGGGGGATCTGGCATGCTTTCCAAGAACTCTTGTTCTTCCCTGATGCACAGGGGTTGGTTTCATCTTCATTTACCTCTCCGAACTTAACAATTTGTGAGAAATTCTCTGGAAGCTCAAAATCATCAAGTGTTACTGCCCTTTTTCATATTTGGAGTCATTGTCCGAATCACCTACATTGATGTAGTCGGCCGGTTCACCTGCAATATTTAAAATAAAAGAACAACATTGTACGTTGGTTGCATTAGTTCTTTTGGGAAGATGAAACTTATATGAAAGCTGTTGGTTTTTTTTCTACAATTATATTGTAACATATAATATATCACGACCCTAACCCCGAACCGGGTCGTGATGGCGCCTCTCGTGAAGACAAAGCCAGCCAATTCAAAGAAAACCTCATTTTAAGCAGTTAATTAACAAGAAAACGATACGAACATAGTTTAGTAGCAATCACTCGCGGAAAGTATAGCTAACCATCCCGACGACAGCCCAAACCGGGGTGTCACAAATCATGAACAACTATGGATCCTAATAACAAGTCTACTAATCACAAAATCTGGCACAACTGTTTGAAGAGCATGAAAACAACAAGATAAGAGAGATACGGGGCTGCGGACGCCAACAACTACCTCGTAGTCTCTGGATCACCGCCTGGACGGGAGGAGTCAGTACTCCGGAGCGGAACCAACAACGCCTGAATCTGCACACATGGTGCAGGGAGTAATGTGAGTACTCCAACTCAGTGAGTAATAAATATAAATAACGACTGAAGGTAAGAAAACACGTAAAGCACAAGGCATTCTATAATGAAGCAGTAAAACATCATTCGAAAACAGTAAATCAGTGAGAAATCAAGTAAAACCTCTTTCCAACGGGTAAAACATGTTATTTTTCAGGTAAATAATGTGAAGTAAAACATCGCCCCTCGGGCTCAGTATCAACAAATCCGCCCCCCGGGCAACATCATAAAACAGTACCAGCCCCTCGGGCTCAAATCTCGGAACAATATCAGCCCCTCAGGCTATCACATGGAACAGTATCAGCCCCTCGGGCTATCACATAGTACAATATCAGCCCCTCGGGCTATATTTCACATCACAATGGGTACCCGCGCTCACCTGGGGTGTACAGACTCCGGGAGGGGCCCCTTACGGCCCAAGCGCAATATCAAGCCACCTCGTGGCACATATTTAGGCCCTCAGCCTCATATCAATCAAGCCACCTCGTGGCGTATATACGGTATCTCAAGCCCTCGGCCCCATTCAGTCACAAGCCACCTCGTGGCACATAAAGTATCTTAGGCCCTGTATCTCAGACCCTCAGTCTCATATCAGTCACAAGCCACCTCGTGGCACATAAAGTATCTCAGGCCCTCGGCTTCATATCACTCAGTAAAACCTCACATCTAGCCCTCGGCCGCACTCAGTCAGAAAAATCATCACAAGCCCCTCGGGCTATAGTAAAAAGTAGTCCTCAGCCCAAAAACATCATTTAAAATATTATTTAAGTGTCAAAACTGAGTAAAAGTGACTGAGTTGTAAAACAGTGTAAACAGCATGACTGAGTTCAAGTAATAGATCAAAATAGTGAGGAAACAGTGATAAAAATCCCCGAAGGGTTCAAATAATTGGTACGAAGCTCAAATATGGCAATCAGCCCAATCATAATGATAACAAATAAGTTTCAGTCAAATACACAGTAAAATTATCAATCGGGATGGACCCAGTCACAATCCCTAGTAGTAAAAGACCCCACGCTCATCATCGAGCGCGTGCCTCACCTCAATATAGCACTATGATGTACAATCCGGGGTTTCAAACCCTCAGAACATCATTTACAATCACTACTCACCTCAAACCAGCCAAATCCCTAGCCCGCGACGCCTTTGCCCTTCGAATTGGCCTCCACGCGCGTCGAATCTATCCAAAATCAGAACTAATATGTCACAATATGCTGGGGTAACGAAGCCCAATCGAAACAAATAAGAAAATACCAAGAAATTACGAAATTAGCAAAACCCGAGCCCCGACCCACTTCTCGAAGCTCAGAAATTTTCACATCAACGGGTTCCTTATCTCCCAACGAGTTCAACCATACAAAAATTATCGAATTTCAACATCGGATTGACCTCCAAATCTTAAATTCTAAACTTAAGGATTTTTCACAAATCTTCCAACTGAAATCACCAATTAGATACTAAATATAGCGATATACTGGAGTAATTTGACCAAAGTTGAGTTAAGAACACTTACCCCGATGTTTCCTTTGGAAGTCTCCCAAAAATCGCCTCGAAATTAGCTTCAATCCGAGCTCTATAGCTCCAATTATGTTTAAGATGGCCGAATTCCCTTCCTCTAAGATTTTGTCCAAGAAAGTCTCATTTGGATATAGTTTTGAGGTTGATTTTGCTGTGATTTAGGGTGTTTTGGAGGTGTTTCTCTTAGATGGTAACGATAGTGGGTTTTGCATGGCCAATGGGTACTGATTTCTATTTATAAAGGGTCAAAAATCGGGACAGAAACGCCTTTGTCGGATTTAAAATGCGACCCCATATCAGCCGCATATCCAACATGCGGTCCGCATCTTTGCTATGGCCATCGCAGATTGTAACCCTAGCCTTCACCGCAGTCCAGGGTGAGGTATGGTTTGCAGTCCGCATGTCAAAAATGTGACCGCATTTTGAACGCATTTTTGACGTTGGTTTTTGCCCAGAAATCTGTCTCGTTCTACGGTTTCAGTGTGGTGGATATGCGGTCCGCATTGCGGAAATGCGACCGCATTTCTGACCGCATTCTTGGCGTCGATCCTTGCCCAGAAAACTGTCTGGGTCTGTGATTTGGGTGTGTGGTTTGCGGCCCGCATACAGGGTTTGCGATAGCGTAGCCCGCTTTGCGATGCCTCTTTGTTCTTTTACAAAATTACAAACTTTTCTGGTTTTCTGCAACTTTTCCAAGGACGAAATCGTCCGTTTAACCACCCTAAACTCACCCGAGGCCACTGGGACCTCAACCAAATATGCCAACATATCCCATAATATTATTTAAACTCGTTTCAATCTTCGGAACACTCAAAACAACCTCTCAACACCAAATTCGCGTCGTATTCAAGCCTAAGAATTTCGAATTCTTCTAAATTACTAATTTGATCAAAAACCCAATCAAACCATATCCGAATGACATAAAATTTTGCACACACATCCCAAATGACATAATGAAGCATAACAAGGCAGAAATGGGGAAAACGGAGCGGTAACTCATGAGACGACTGGCCGGGTCGTCACATATACCAGTGAAATTTTCATTGCAATCGTCGCCTTTTTGTATATCATTTGCTTGTTGAATGGGAGATTGCAAAGGCACAGTCTCCTTCTCCTCGTTTAAATGCTCTCCTTCTATGCCAAGTTTTGCATCCTGTTTTGGAGAGTCCACATGCATTGTTTCCTTCTCTATTACAATAAATGTGTACATCTTAATAAAATTATAGATCATTTGAAATTAACATAAACTACACTATAGATAAATTATAGTTTAATTGTAGTTAATTTGTTTAAATGTTGTTCTGTAGCTCTGATGTAATATGTATTGTGCAATATGTAGATAAATTATAGTTTAATTGAAGCTAATATGTAAATAAAACCATACCTACAGTTTCTTCCTCCAATGTCCCCGTAAATTGAGAAGATAAGTCAACACCTACAAGAAAATTCTCCTCATTTTGAATGTCAGACATGTGCTCTGTATCTAAGAGAACAGTTGAAAATATAATGTAGATTATTTGTTTGTAGTTGTTGGTAATTTAGGTTATATGTAGATATATTATAGATATAACGTAAATATAATGTAGATTAGTTGTCATCAAATTGTGTTATAATTATTAAAAAAATATGTTTTACTGCTGCTGACCAACACTAGTTTAACACTACTGCCCGGATTCTACTGTTTGTTCTTTTCTTTGTAATGCTCATAATTTTTCGTAGAACTACCAGTAAACTGCATTGGGAATTTGTTAGGCCATTTACTTTATGAATACTATTATAAACATAAACATGGTAAAAATTATTGTCCAAAACAAATATATTTCGAATGAAACCTTAGCATCAATTGCCTGTAACACACACATGATGGAATCATTGAGTAGCAATCGAATGCTACCTAGTTCTTCAAAAACCTAATGAACAAAAAATTGTTATAATGTATCTAACAATTAGAGGCTTACAATATATATATATATATATATATATATATATAAAGAAGACTAAAAATCAAGAATTAGGTATACCTCTTTCTTTAAGGCTCCAAGGTCTGAACCGACCTACGTATTAAAATAAAAAGAGTTAAAGAAATAATTTTCATACCATAAATTAAAGAAAACACCTAGGATTATCTTAATTGGTTACCTTATCAACATCTTTTCTTAAATTTTTAATTGTTTCACAATATCTTTGTTGTCATATATTCCCATTGCCTGCTTATGTCCAGATGGAGATGGAGATAGAGCATCTGTCGGAAGCTCGGCCTTTGTTTCAGCTTCTTTAAGAATGTATTCAACCTTGTTTGGAAAATTTATTCTTGAAAGCTCTTCAGGGGCTTCAAGCATGTTGGTGAACTGAGAGAAAAAAAAATGAGGGACCTAGTCATAATATGTATAAAATGTGTAGATAATTTATATTAAATTGTATGTCCAGAAGTGAAAAATATATACCTTGATCTATGATGGTTTGATCATTCTATCTTCCAAAGAAGATATCCATATCTTGTCCTTACTAGCTGTCCAGTTAAGTATGCGGGGGATCGAATTACCAACCCTTGTAGCTATATCAATGTTGACTATAGAGCAACACTCATACAACCGTATTTACATAGTGAGTGCAAAACCTCGAATGAGATAAAAATGCACAGAAGGGTTGAGCTTGTGCCTAACGGACTGAAGCAATTGTGCATAAGCTTCGATACCTCATGCGAAATTCGCATACTGCCCTGAGTCCACCAATTAGAACCTATAATAGCTTATCAAACCATTATCTTTCTCTGAAGGACAAAGGAAGAATTCTATCTGATAGAGAATGCACAGCTTGACTGTATCCTCATTATTCACCCAACTACGGCTGGTTACAACTTGTTTCAAGTATGACTTCTCAAATTTTTTCTTGTTCGAAAAATAGCTCCTCATTATTTTACTGTCATACTTAGGCGTGTAACCAAAGTCCGTTACTTCTGTGACACTTCTAAGGCCAGTGATGAGGGCAAACTCCTTCAACCCAAAGTTCAACCTCTCACCCTTTATCTCTATTGTAAAAAAATCAGATTCGGATGCGTTCAAGTCATATTTCATGAGAGAAGATGAATTGCCTGATTTTGGATACATATTTTAGGCAGGGAAAGAAAATGCCCAAAACATGTCTTCTTAAATAACTTTGGCCCATTTTCAGACAATAACACATTGATTTGGCAAGGAACAACATGGTCGGATAATGTCTAGAACCTAGTGATGACATAATCAACATCATGTGGTGCAAAAAATGTTCGATTCTGTAAGTTAAAAAAAACTTGTTTGAATATCAAAAACAATATAAATACAATTCTACTACAATTTAGCTACAATCAGAAAGACATAAATACCTTGCATACAAATAAGTTATAAAATTAGTAAACATATGTAACAACTGACTACATTGAAGTGGCAAATTATGTTTAGAGCAGAAAATTAGAAAGTAAAAACAAGACACAACATATATAATTTGTTTACAGAAAATAAAGCTAACATCTACAAATATAACAACAATAACCAACAAAACCAACTAAATAAGGTAGTAAATCCCCTAACGACATGATTTTTAATAATAGGCTATAAATGTTTAATTCTGCACCAAATGAAACAGTAAGTTAAAAAAAAGACTTGTTTGAAGATCAAAAAACAAAATAAAGACAGTTTTACTACAATTTAGCTACAATCAGAAAGACATAAATACCTTACATACAAATAAGTTACTAAATTAGTAAATCACAAGTGACTACATTGAAGCTACAAATTATATTTGTAGCAAAAAATTAGAAAGTGATAACTACACATAATATATACAATTTGTTTATAGAAAATGAAACTAACATCTACAAAATAGAACAAATAATAACCAATAAACCCAACTAAATCATGTAGTACATTCCCTAACAAAATATTTTCAAATAATTTAGAAGAAAGCTACAACTTCGAGGGAAATATAGAAAATTTGATAACCAACAACAAATATACATAATGTAGACAAAATGTCTACAAATACAAAAAAACAAAAAGTATGTATAGTCATGAGACTGTGAACATGTTTTGTAACTTTAAAAAAAATCCAGAATAGTAACTGCTAAAATTTTACCTTCTCCAATGACTGTTGGGGTATAGTTTCAGGTGAATTTTGAACCTTCTTCTTTTTTGAAGGTGTGACAATAGGAGAAACTTAATTTTTTTTGCAGGTTTTGGGATAACTTCTTCTTCGACGAAATCATCATCAAGAGCAATTTCTTTTCTCTTCCGCTTTACTGATTTAGCAGATGTCGAAGCTTCACCAGCATCCCTGTCATGCTTGAGTTTTGTTCGAGCTTCTGCCCTAGTCTCACGAGGAGAAAGTTTGGACTTTGTCTCTGGTTTTGCATGCGCCGATTTCACTATTTTTTTGGGTGATTCCTGTGACAAAACACCCAAATCAAAAGTAGGAATCACCAACAATAGATTTTTTAGGGCTATTCTTCAAAACTCTTTTCTTTTTCATTGTAAGGGAAGGAAACGTAGGATTTAGAGAGAGAATTAAGAAAGATTGAGAGAGATTATAAAAGATTTCTGAAGAAATATGGAAGGGAGCGTTAATGGAGGGAGAGAGTACAAAATCGTGGGGGGTATGGAGAGAGAAACGTGGGGGGAGTGAGATATGTACGATTAGAGAGATTTTAGGAGTTAATTGATACTCTTTAAATTCCTAAAATGTATATAATTGGTAAATTGTATATCGCCTATATAATTAAATTAAAACTTGAGTAGGGAGAGTAATAAGATTTTGAAATAGTGTATAGAAAAGTAAAAATCCCTTGCAGGAGGGCCAATGCCATGTCTGTTGGATATTGGGCTGGACCTTTTAGACCGTCAGCTCAAGTCCAATTGAAAAGTTTCACTTTCTGTTGTTGACACTGACACAAAGTAATTTCTGAAAAGTAATTTAGGATCCTTACCAAATTGCCGCCGGCCAACCGCTTAAACTAAAAATAACCGGTGGAGGTAAAATATATGCATAATTTATGTATTATATGTGTATAATTATGTATGATCAATGTATAAACTATGTATATGGCTAAAAAATAAATGGGAGTTTGGACATAAGAATTGTGAATTTCTTTTCAAGCTAAAATGGTATATGAAATTTATAATTGTTTTTGGACATGAATATAATTTAGAGTTGTTTTTGAATTTTTGCGAGTGATTTGAAGTGAATTTGAAAAACAGCTTATCAGCATTTTTTAAATTTCCGAAATTCAACTTCAAGTGAAATTTAAAATTTTAATGTCCAAACACTGATTTCAAAAAAAAGTAAAAAAGAAAATTAAGGCCAATGCAACAATCATCGTTTTTAATGGTTTTTTCGCTTTTCACAACTGCTCTTCCAGCTTCAGAATATCTGGTGCCAAATGTCACCCCTTGCCTTATTTTTTTGATAATAGTCTTTGTGGTGATTGTCCAAGTTCGTGAAGAGGGAACACCAAATGTGGTCCGTCTTTATGCACTTGGTTATTCTTTTGCTTGGTTATTGTCACTAGTGAGTATTACAAGCAATGTGTACGGAAATCTACAGCTGCCTTACAAATTTCAGTAGCCAAAGGTGCAGTTATTTTTGTTCTTTCTTTAACCCTTTCTTCTGATCCTTCTCCAAGATAAAATTGTAAGTTGAGTAGTGCCGTCCTGTTAACGATAACTTAGCAGCAGAGTTGAGCAGTAAGAATATCTCAGTCTGGTCAAATGCACTTAACATGGTTAGTTTGGCATTTTCAATGAGTTCATGCAGAAAGTCGATCAAGCGACCTGAGGTACTGCTTCCTTCACCTCCTGGAATTTAGTAAACAAGACATAGTATGAATTTTTGTGATCAAGTCTCTATCTAAAGAAATTACTGTGAAATCCTCCTTACATTCGAAACCTCAACCCACAGATCAAGTGTCTTCAGCGCTTTGCCAGAGACTAGTGTCTCACGAGCTAATGCAACTCCGTCAGCCAGATTCTTAACATGTCCACTTACCAGGAGAGCAGCTGCTGCATTTAGTGCCTGTGATGTTGTATGCTGAATAATGTAAGAACTTTCAAGGTGAAAGGACACAATTGAAAATGGAAACAAGTGCTTTGTCAATCTTTTATAAGGAGGAGCCTTAAATCTGACAACAAGCTACATCAATCAGATAAGTTTATAAGGATATTTGAAGCATAACAGACGAAGAAACTTACAAATGCATCAGCAATCGGACCTTTTTCTCCGGACAGCACGCGTTTGAGCATCTCGGCATTGTAATCTGGACCTCCACCTCGCAAGCTTTCCAGAGTACAGCGCGGGATGTTAAAGTCCACTATTGAAGAATAATCTTGTCAGATTAATTTTTTCAAAGAGACAATGTTATATTAAAAAAAAAAAGAAAAGAAAAAGGCAGCTCGGTGCACGAAGTAGCCCGCGTTCACGCAGGGTCTGCGGAAGAGCTGCACACCAAGGGGGTGTGATATAGGCAGCCTACCCCAAAGAGACAATGTTATATGACTAGTGAAAAACACATTAATGATATTGCATGATTTTTTACTGCAGAGTTCACCAAATACTTAGAGCGGCATTCACTTGTTATCAGTGCGACGCAATAAATACATCGTGCACCGGGCTGCCCTTTTTCTGATTTAATGAGTTACTTACATGGATCAAAGGAGAACTTCTCAATATTGTCTAGTGTGACATCAAGGATTAATCCAGGGCCTGCGAAATGAATTGTCATACATAATATGATGGAAATGTCCAGATCTAAGTACTCAAAAGATATACAAGCAAAGTCAAACTAAACAGGACAATATTACCAAAGACAACATATTTACTAGTGTCGTGAAAGGGGACCATACCAAGAGGACTCATCTCATCTAGGCCTTCTGAGTGAACAATCAATGCTCTTTTCATGCCAAATCTCTGGACTGCTTTAGCCATTTTGTGGACCTACAACAAGAGATGTTTCATTCAGCAAACGAATGTACACAACACTTTAAGAATAACATTGAAACAGGTCAGAAAGCTATGAACCAAAGGGCAGAATAGAGATAAGACCAGAAAATTTAGCACCTCAATTCACATAATTTAAGACTACAAGATTCTTAAAGCCACATTCATAGAACTGGTGATATTAGTGTAATTCAACAGCTGAAAATGTACCAGGTCTTCTTTGTAAACTCCAACTACAGCAAATGGCACTCTTGCTGGGTTCAACATAGGCCCCAAGATATTGAACACTGTCTTTACTTTCAGCTTTTTCCTTATAGGTCTGACAATCTTCATCGCTGGATGATATATTGGAGCCATCATGAAACCGATTCCAGCTCGAGCTACACACTCTTTCACCCCCTGAAGCCAGTAACAAAGAATAAATGCATGGTTGTTAGATGGCTACTAATTAAATTAGGTTATAATTTGATTTGGTGTACGTCACATCTAGTGTTTCTCCTTATAAAGCAAATATTAACTAATGTGACAGAAAACTTCATTTTTAAACCTTCAATTTTTAAAATTACAACATACTTTACTTTTTTCAAAAAAGAAAAAAAAGTCTTAGAACTACAATACAATATTAAATGTCCTCAAACTACCAACATTTTTCAGCTAAGAACACCAATATAACCAACCTCAGGGTCCATCTCAATGGCAATACCTAGTGCTTCCAATACATCTGCACTCCCACAAGCGGATGAACTCGACCTATTACCTTGCTGCAATTTAATCCCACAGATTTTTAGCCCGAAATATCCACAGTTTTTAGTGAAATTAAATAAGTTTGGACAACAAAAAAGAGCTCTGTCAACCTTGGCTACTTTTGCACCACAAGCTGCAGCAAGTATTGAAGCACCTGTTGAGATATTCACCGTATTTGCACCATCCCCTCCTGTCCCAACAATATCAACTGTGTCGCCTAAGCCTTCCACTTGTCTGCAATTCTTTATCATTGCCCTTGCCAATCCCACTACCTAATCATTATCATTAGCTCGATTAAGTTAACAGATCAGACGGTAGTGACAAATTCATGGTTAATTTT
This sequence comes from Nicotiana obtusifolia, assembly GCA_002018475.1. Lineage (NCBI taxonomy): Eukaryota > Viridiplantae > Streptophyta > Magnoliopsida > Solanales > Solanaceae > Nicotiana > Nicotiana obtusifolia. The sequence continues at coordinate 32,090 of MCJB01049448.1, read as the reverse complement.
CAGCTCCCAATAATGAAGGAGCGAATAAACGCATTCTGGTTCTGTGAAATCAGATTCCTAGGCAGAGGATTGTACATCCAAATGGAAGCTTTACAGTATATTTAAATTAGGGCCTGTTCTTCAGAAAGCATAGATTTTTCTGAAAATTTTTTCATCAGAAAGGAAATGCTAATGAATGAAATAAAATATTTATTTCACCTAAGTTATGATTCAAAGGGTATACATAAACCTTTACTAATACGGCAATAGCTAAAGAAGGAACTTACTTCTTCAAAGGTTTCACCTTTAGCTCTCAAAAGAACAAGAAAAGCACTAATTAAAGCTTCATCAGCACCATCCAACAAATAATCAAGAGATTCTTCTGCTTCAGATTCCGTCAAGTCTTTCCCATTAATTAAAGCCTCGATCAACTGAACCAATCACAAAAAGGAACAAACTTTAATCACAATAAGAAAAACCCAATTCAGCATTGTATTTTTTTTTAAAAGAAAAAGTTTCCTTTTTTATTACCTCACTAAAGGTGGATATGGATGACTGCTTATTGGAATTGGTCAAAGAATAATGAAGAGTTGAAAACTTTTTTTGGGTGGAATTGGCAAGTGGGTTACTTCCAAGAAACAATTTAGTAAGGTCCCGTTTTGCAGAAAGAGATGCAGATGCTGACACTGCTGAAAACGGAATACGGCTATGAAACAGAGCCATGTTTTTACAGTTTGCCAGATGAAAGGAGGCAGCTTCTGTTATCCAATTTAATGAACTGAAACTGAAGAAGCTAAGGGCTTGCGGTGTGGAGTAATAAATATGGGGAAGGAAATTGAGTTCGTGTGGCGTGTGCAGTAGTTTGGTGAAGGGTAACAGAAGGAATATCAATCATATGAAAATTGAACTGCCTGGTGGATATGATGTAGTAGTGCTTATTTCTGGGTATATCTTATTCTTTCTTTTAATTTATAGTCAAATTCAGGAGGGCCCAGATTCATAAATTAGGGTTTCTGACCTGTATACCCAAGACTTGTATGGGATAAATATGATCAAGAAAGGAACACGTGACAAGGACCAATTGTGATTCCTCAAATAAAAATTTTGGATCAAACTTTTGTTCTTAAAAGAAAAAACTCATTCAATTAAGTTGAATTACATACAAAATAGACTCCATGCTATCAAAACTTGTGCGCGTTTGTCGGCCTGGTAAATAAATTTATAAGTTTCTCATTTAAACACTTGTACTTGACGGAATGAATATTAATAAACACATTTGACCATTGACTATGGCTATATGGCAACGACTTAAATGATGTGGTTCAAATACGTGTAAACCACAATATAGAGGCGCGTCAATTTAACAGTTTTGATTAAAAAATATTAAAATCAGAAAAGAAAGCAAAAGAAAAAACAAAAAAGAAATGGCAAAAGCTAAAAACTCTGGCCACCCCACACCCTCCCTTCTCCACTTCTTTTCTAATAAATATTGTATCTAAGGATAGTTTAATCATTCTTATGTACATTTAAAATACTATAAATCTCTTCATGTACTATGATAGACATTATTGTGAAATACATATTGTTACATGGTATCAGAAGTCTAGATCATCTCTAATTGATTATTCCTCTCCTTCGTCGAATTATGGTTTCCTCTTCCTCTACGGAATCAATAGTTTCTCCACCCACCTCCATGGTAGAGGCTTCTTCCTTCTCCCATCATCTCATTCTGTTATTTTTGTCTCGAACATTAAGAATCTTGTTCCCACGGTTCTTGATTATACAAATTATATGTTATGGAGAGAGCTTTTCTTGCCTGTCTTCAAGGATCATGGTGTCTATGACTTCATTGATAGAAGTATCCCTTGTCCTGAGCCTTCTATTTCTCATGATGATGGCACCTCTATATTTAATCCTGCTTTCGGACAATGGGTTCAACTGGACTCTATTGATCTCTCATGGATTCAGGCAATAATTTCTCAAGAGATATCTCCAGGCTATAATCAAGCCACACCATACTCTCACTGCTAGGGATGTTTGGCTTCAAATTGAGCGTCTATTTCGTGACCAAGTCAGTTCCCGAACTCTTCAACCCAAGGTCCAGTTTCATAATCTTAAGAAAGGTGATCTTTCAATAAATGAATGTGTTCATCGTCTCAAGTCCATTGCTGATGCGCTAACATCCATTGGTAATCTCGTCTCTAATTCGGATCTCGTTTTACAAATAATTTCTGGTCTACCTTCTGAATACATGTCTGTGAGCACTTCTATCTCTGCTCATATCCCTCTTCCCACCTTTGTTAAAACCAGATCCCTTCTTTTTCTTCATGATGCTCAGTTGAGTAGTATCTCCCATCCATCTACAGATAATTCTACTACTGTTTTTGTGGCTAAGCAACAGTCTTTTTCCTCTAATGGTAGGCACAACAACGGTGGCTGAAATTTTAATGGTGGGCGTGGTGGAGGTCGACACAATCAAGGATTCTCAAAATCCTTTAACGTTGCCCCTTAACAATTTTCTGCTCGCCCCCGACTTCCCTCTATATTAGGTCCTCCGCCCTTTTTCAGTCAAACTTCGTTATTTCTCTCTCCAACTACTCATGGAATTCTTTCTTGTCAACTTTGCTATCAGCCCTACCATACTGCTCGTGACTGCCCATCGTTGGGTTCTAAAGCTTTTGTTTCAGATGTTCACTCTAGTCCTTCTTTCTCGTCTCATGCTTCACTTGGTAATGCCTCTTGGTTTATGGATACTGGCGCTCAATGTTTTAAAAGGCGTTTTCAGGGCGAGCCCTGGGGCGAGGCGCACCAAGAATGCCCCAAGGCGATGGTATGGGGCGAAAGTCTCAAGAGGGGTACGCCTGGGCATTTGAGGCGCGTTTTTGTAGTGAGGCGTAAGCCCCGGAGACTTTTTCAAATTAAAACAAAATTTGTTGAATAAGTCCTTCATATAATACACAAATTCTCAAAAGTCAGCTTGTAATTACTCAAAAGTTTTAAAGGAATTGAAATGTATTAAGATTAAAAGTCAAGACCCTTTTTATTGATTGAAGCCCTAATTTTTGGTCTTTCCCAATTCTTTATCTTGTCCGTTAGTCTGCTAATATCTCCCAAAAGTAACGAATATTCATTTTTTCTTACAAATACAAAGAGAACTCCATTCTCTTTCGTAGCAGAAAGTTCAAAGTTCAAATTGCAAGTTAGTCATCATTTTTGCCCTCCATGTAGAAAACTTTATTCTTTTCGACTCAAGTTGCTTGTGCTTGTAAATAACGTACAATAGATTGTTTTGACTAGTTTTTTATGGGGATGGAGCACATCTATATATATATATATATTTTCCACATGTTTATAGTTTTCTTTAATTCTTATGCAATTTTACCTATTTATAAATATTTACTATAATTATATTATTTTATAAAATATTAGAAATTAAATACCCATGGGGCTTACGCCCCATGCCTCGGGGCTTACGCCTTATTGAGGCATATGTAAAATGCCTAGCCTTACACCCACGCCTTTTAAAACACTGGTGGCGCTTCTTCTCACATGACCACAAATGCATCCAGCTTATCATCCATTCATCCATATAATGGCTCCAATCGTGTAACTGTGGGTAATGGTACTCAACTTCCTATCTCCTATACAGGGCATCGTACACTTTCTACTCTTCATTCCGTCTTTTCTCTAAAGGATATTTTAATTGTTCTTCACCTTTCTGCTAATTTACTAAGTGTTCATAAATTTGTCTCAGATAATAGTTGTTCTATTGAATTTGATTATTTTGGTTTGTCTATTAAGGAATTCTCGACGAAGAAGCTCCTTCATCAGTGCAATAGCTCTGGACCTCTTTATACTCTCTCTTCGCCTTTTGGTGGTCTAGTTAATGCATCTCACCCTGCTCTTGCCACTGTTCAAACCTCTCCAAACTTTTGGCATCGTCGGCTAGGACATCAAGCTCGGCAATTTTAGCTAGATTAATTAGGATCGATAGCTTGCCTTGTTCTTCATTGCAAGGCTTAGACAATTTATGTAATGCTTGTCAACTTGGCAAATATCACAAGTTACCGTTTATGGATTTATCTTTCTTTTCTAAATCTCCTTTTGAATTAATCCATAGTGATATTTGGACTTCTGCAGTTCCTTCAATTTCTAGTTTTAGATATTATATTTTGTTTTACGATGATTTCACTAAGTTTTCTTACGTTTTTCCTATAAAGCGTAAATATGAGGCTTTCACTATGTTCAAGCAGTTTTATGCATATGCATTAACTCAATTTTCTATAAAAATTAAAGCTCTTCTATGTGATGGGGCTGTTGAGTTTGTTAAGCTTCAAGAAGTTCGTTCCTTTCTTAATAACAACGGTGTTTTGCTTCGCATTTCATGCCCTCATACTCACCAACAAAATGGTAAAGCCAAACGCATGCATCGTACAATTTTAAATATGGTTCGTTCTTTATTATTTCAGTCCTCTCTTCCATCTCAATTTTGGGTTGAAGCTCTTAACACTGCTATCCATCTATTAAATATTATTCCTTCATCTAAACTTAACTTTAAGACCCCATATGAAGTTCTTTTGGGCAAGCCTGCCGCATAACCATCACTTACATGTCTTTGGTTGTTCGAGTTATCCTAATTTACATGATTATTCATCAACAACAAGGACTAGACTATGATCAAACGTTTAGTCCAGTGGTGAAACCAGTCACCATTCGTACAGTTCTTGCTCTTGTTGCGTCTAAACGATGGCATGTTCATCAATTAGACGTTAAGAATGCCTTTTTGCATGGCAATCTTAATGAACTGGTATATATGAAGCAGCCTAGTGGTTTTGTTCATCCATAATTTCTCCATCATGTTTGTCGATTGAACAAAGCTCTTTATGGCTTAAAGCAAGCCCCTAGGGCATGGTTTCAATGGTTCACTTCTTTTCTTCTAACTTTGGGTTTTCATAATAGCTTATCCGATTCCTCTCTCTTTATTTACAAACGAAACTCAGACTTTGCTGTTCTTCTTCTTCTTTATGTTGATGATATTCTTCTTACTGCCTCTTCTCCTTCATTGCTTCAATCTTTAATTCGGACTCTCAAGTCTGAATTTTTGATGAATGATTTGGGGTTAGTTAACTTTTTCCTTGGTATTTCTATTAGTGCTCTCAATGGAGGCTATTTTTTTTGTCAGTCAAAATATATTAAAAACCTTCTTAGTCGCTCCAATTTACTATCGTCAAAGCCAGTTTCAACACCTCTTTCTCTCAAATCATCTCTACATTCAAATGACTCTCCTTCATTTTCCGATCCAACTCTTTATAGGAGTCTTGTTGGTGGTCTTCAATACCAAACGTTCACTCGCCCCCACATTGCTTTCGCAGTTAATCAAGTTTCTCAGTTTATGCTTCTCCCCTGGATATTCACTATACTAAACGAATTTTACGCTACTTGCACGAAACTTTAAATCATGGTTTATTTGCTGGTGGTAGCTTTCTTGGCAGTTTGCAATGTTATACTGATGCGAATTGGGCCAGTTGTCCTACAACTCTCCGTTCTACTTTGGCATATTGTATTTTTTTTTTTGCCTTAATCTTATTTCATGGTCTTCTGAAAAGCAAAATGTTGTTTCTCGATCAAGTGCTGAAGCTGAATATAGATCAGTTGCTCATGCTGCAGCTGAACTCACTTGGTTACACTCTCTTCTTCGAGATCTTCACATATGTGTTTCTTCACCTTCCATAATTTTTTGTGATAATGTTAGCACCATTTATTTGGCTCACAATCCTGTCCAACATGCTCGCACCAAGCATATTGAAACGGATGTTCGTTTTGTCCGTGAAAAGGTTACATCAGGTACTCTCCAAGTTTAATATGTTTCAAGTCAAGATCAACTTGCTGATTTGTTAGCCAAAGCAATTCCTTCTCCGCAATTGTTATATCTACGTGACAAGCTTTGTGTTCTTTTCGATCATGCATCGCTTGAGAGGGAGTAATAAATATCGTATCTAAGGATAGTTTACTCATTCTTATGTACATGTAAAATACTATAAATGTCTCTCCATGTACTATGATAGACATTATTGTGAAATACATATCATTTTCCTTTTCCCTTTCATTTTGTTGCTGCCCGATTCCCTTCCCCTCCCCCTTTCTTTTCTCGTCTCTCCTCCTACTCCCCTCTTCCCCTCCCCAAACCACCTTCTAATAAATCTGTCATGACCATAATTCAAAGAGGAGAATGCTAATTAGAAAAAAATAAAGAACAAAATTTTAATTTTGAGAAAATCAATTAATTGGGCGTTGAAGGTTGAAAACTTTGAGATGATTTTGAAGCTTGTATGGGGTCGAATACGATCGCTTGCATAGGGAGCATCGGTTTTGGATTTTGACGATCGGCGTCGATTGAGGCCGCCATCCGGTAGGTCGAGACCGGTACATCGAGAAGGGAAGTCCGAGATCGGACGTCATCAGGACGAAGCTCGAAGCCAAGGCGTCCGAGACAAGATTGTCGAGGCCGATCCGGGTAAAACATCTTATAATAAAAATATCATATTTGCGTAACGGAAGGACCGAAAATCTCGTGATATGTAAACATCTCGGCGGGAATCGCGGCTCAAATCAGCAAAGATGTTGAACTCATTAATTTTAGGGATTTTTTACCTTGTAGATAGGTCTTTACCTTGTATAGAATTCTTTTTCCTTCCTATATAAATAGGCAGCCCTACTGTAAAAAGGGACAGAAAAGGACATGATCAATATAAAAAGCTTGGCATATTTTAACTACTCTCGTTATCAATACTAATTTCATTCTTGTTCATCTTAGAAGATTCCACCACAGCTGAGTTATTCAATATTAGTGGTTTGCTTACTCTCTTACTTGTTGAATTTAGTCTTTGTTCATCGTTCATTCTTTAATTTTATTAAACCGAGTCACATATCCTTAAAATCACATATAAATTTAATTGTTACTCGTAATTAAGGGTAAACAGTTTGGCGCCCACCGTGGGGCTAAGTATAATAGTGAACGTCTGATACAGTTTTCTGTCACACACACTATTTTACGCTTGTTCTTTCCAGAATCTTTTGGTTTTAGGTTATAACGCAATCATGTCGCACTCACAATCTGTGCCTCAGTTCGTCAATGGCGAGTTTGACACCCAGGGCAAAAACAATAATGTGATGCCCGGTAATGAAATTCCAGTCGACACTAATTCTCAAATGGCGATCAATGTGGATCAGACCTCTGGCCCGTCGAACAGTGTTCAAAGAGAATACCGCTCAACAGCTCAAAACGACGAGGGAGACGGGATTAGTCTCAAAATGATATTTGACATGTTACAAGCCCAGCAAGCGGCCATCACTCAATTGCAAAGTCGCAGTCAGGTTTCGAATAAGGTTGAAGCCGGCCCTTCTCGGGAAGTCATCCCCGAAAACGAACCAGTCATGGCAGAACCAAACGAAAACGGATTGGGGGCAAATTCCGGGATCATGAAGATGCTTGAAGAACTGACCAAGTGAGTCGAGTCTGGCGAGAAGAAGATCGAAGCCAACGACAAAAAGGTAGAAACATATAATTCGAGGGTGGATTAGATTCCAGGAGCACCCCCGATGTTGAAAGGCTTAGATTTAAAGAAATTCGTACAAAAACCCTTTCCATCAAGCGCCGCCCCAAAACCCATAACGAAGAAGTTTCGCATGCCGGAGATTCCGAAATACAATGGGACATCTGACCCTAATGAGCATGTAACAGCATACACATGCACCATAAAGGGAAATGATCTCGAAGACGATGAGATTGAATCCGTCCTCTTAAAGAAATTCGGAGAGACCTTGTCAAGGTGGGTAATGACTTGGTACCATAACTTGCCCTTGAATTCCATCGATTCTTTTGCCATGCTTGCGAACACTTTCGTGAAAGCTCATGCGGGTGCCATCAAAGTCGAGACACGGAAATCGGACTTATTTAAAGTTAGGCAAAGAGATAACGAGATGCTTAGGGAATTTGTATCTCGCTTTCAGATGGAACGAATGGACTTACCACCAGTCACTGATGATTGGGCCGTACAGGACTTCACCCAAGGGCTCAACGCTCGAAGTTCAACGGCTTCACAACAGCTTAAGCAAAGCTTGATTGAATATCCGGCTGCCACTTAAGAAGATATACACAACCGATACTAATCGAAGATTAGGGTCGAGGACGATCAACTTGGGGACCCCTCGCGATCCACTTACCCCATCAGAACTCATGATAGGGTTCAAAGAGATATTTATCGAGAGCCAGCAGCGACAGGCATCGACCATATCCTGGAGACCGAAAGGCCATTCCAGTAAGGCAGGGTTCCTCGAAACAAGAAAGGAGGAATGATCTTAATCGAAGGAACCGAGGACCATTGGTAAGAAATAACTTCGAGAGAGTCGCTGGTCACCAAGAAGCACCACGACTGTCCGAATATAACTTCAACGTCGACTCAGCGACTCTCGTATCGGCCATCGGTCGCATTAAGGATACTAAGTGGCCTTGACCGCTGCAATCGGACCCAGCTAAAAGAGATCCCAATTTGATATGTAAATATCATGGCACACATGGGCACAGAACCGAGGATTGTCGACTGCTGAGGTAAGAGGTGGCGCGGTTGCTCGAAAATGGGCACCTTCGAGAAGTTTTGAGCGACCGAGCCAAAAACCACTACCGGAACAGGAATAAGCCATTGAACTAGGAGGAACCTCAGCACACGATCAACATGATAATCGGTGGGATAGATACGCCCCAAGGTCCGGTATTAAAATGCACTAAAATATCTATCACCCGAGAAAAGTGCACTCGGGGTTATACGATGGAGGGAGCATTATACTTCAGCGAAGAGGATGCAAAAGGAATCATGCAACCCCATAACGACGCCTTAGTAATATCGATGCTTGTACACAAAACTAAGGTGAAGCGTGTACTTGTCGATCCTAGTAGTTCAGCCAATATAATCCGATCATGGGTTATCGAACAGCTCGGATTATTCCTGAAGTTTGAATTCTCAATGGTTTCAACATGGCTTGTGACACAACCAAAGGGGAAATAACGTTGCCGGTGAACACCGCCGGTACTGTTCGGGAAATAAAATTCTACGTGATCGAAGGAGATATGAGGTACAACGCCTTGCTCGGGAGGCCGTGGATTCATGATATTAGAGCAGTACCCTCAACACTGCACCAAATGTTGAAATTCTCATCGACTGATGGGAATAACTATTTACGGAGAGCAGCATACTGCGAGAAAGATGTTCGCAATAGAAGAAGCAGTGTTGAAAATGACCGCTCCTTCCCAAAGAACCATATAGCAATCACAGGCACCACCTTCAACAAACGAAGGTGAGCAGGATCATCTCGAAGATGACGACTATGGGGTTCCCCGGTCATTCATCGGACCCGATGAATCCGATGCGACCAAGTCAACAGTCGAGGAACTCGAGCAAATTTCACTCCAAGGCGACTCGTCGGATCGAAAGGTATACTTGGGCTCGGGCCTAAGCTCCGAGCTTAGGGCCAAACTTATTCAGTTTCTTTTAGCTAACAAAGATTCTTTCGCTTGGTCCCATCTTGACATAATAGGGATACCACCGAAAATCACAACTCACAAACTGAGCATCGATCCGAAATTCCGGTCGGTCAAGCAAAAGAGGAGGCCTCAATCCGAAGTCAAACAAGCATTCATCAAGGAGGAGGTAACTAAGCTTTTATAGGGTCCATCCGGGAAGTTAAATATCCGGAATGGTTAGCAAATGTAGTTGTAGTTCCCAAAAGGGAAATAAGCTAAGAATGTGCATAGATTATAAAGATTTGAACAAGGCGTGCCCTAAAGATTCTTTTCCCTTGCCCAACATCGACCGCATGATCGATGCCACTGCTGGCCACGAGACCCTTAGCTTTCTCGATGCCTACTCTGGTTATAACCAGATATGAATGGATAAGGATGATCAAGAAAAGACATCCTTCATCACTAAGTACGGTACCTATTGTTACAACGTGATGCCATTCGGGTTAAAAAATGCGGGGGCTACTTATCAACGCGTAGTAAATAAGATGTTCGAGGAATAACTACGAAAAACAATGGAAGTTTACATTGATGACATGTTAGTTAAGTCCCTGCAAGCAGAGGACCATTTGAGCCATTTGCAGGAGACGTTCGATGTGCTGAAACGGTACAACATAAAGTTGAACCCGGAGAAGTGTGCATTTGGAGTGGGCTCGGGAAAATTCCTTGGTTTCATGGTCTCGAATCGGGGAATAGAAATTAACCCCGAAAAAATCAAAGCCATCAAAGATATAACAATTATAGACAGTGTGAAAGATGTGCAAAAGCTGACAGGTCGGATAGCAGCTCTAGGCCGATTCATCTCGAGATCATCCGACAAGAGCCACCGATTCTTCAACTTGCTGAAAAAGAAGAACGATTTCTCGTGGAGTCCGGAATGTCAGCGCGCGTTAGAAGAACTTAAGAGGTACCTCTCTAGTTCGCCTTTACTGCATACGCCAAAAACGGGTAAGCAATTATACCTCTACCTTGCCGTTTCGAAAGTAGCGGTAAGCGGGGTCCTGGTCCGAGAGGAACAAGGTATGCAGTTTCCCATTTATTACCTCAGTAGAACCTTTGGTGAGGCCGAAACTAGATACCCACATTTGGAAAAATTAGCACTCGCTTTATTGAGTGCCTCTAGGAAGCTAAAACCCTACTTCTAATGCCATCCCATATGTGTAGTAACAACTTATCCCTTGAGGAATATGATGCACAAACCTGAGCTATCAGGCCGACTGGCCAAGTGGGCCATCGAAATAAGCGGGTACGATATCAAATATCGGCCCCGAACCTCGATCAAAACCCCAAGTACTGGCAGATTTTGTCACCGACTTTGCGCCGTCGCTAATACCCGAGGTCGAGAGAGAATTAATGACCGAATCGGGGACTCCTTCGAGAGTGTGGACTCTGTTCACAGACAGCGCCTCGAACTCAAAAGGATCGGGGCTTGGTATCGTAATAAGGCCCCCAACTGGGAATACAATTCGATAGTCTATTAAGACTATAAAATTAACTAACAACGAAGCGGAATATGAAGCCATGATTGCAGGTTTAGAATTGGCCAAAAGCCTGGGAGCAGAGATAATCGAGGCCAAATGTGATTCCCTCCTCGTAGTCAATCAAGTAAACAGGACTTTCGAAGTTAGAGAAGGGCGAATGAAGAGGTATTTGGACAAGCTTCAAGTCACGTTGCACAGGTTTAAGGAATGGACTTTGCAGCACATACCTCAAGAACAAAACAGTGAAGCCGACGCCCTCGCCAACCTAGGATCGTCGGTTGAAGACGAGGAAATTGAGTCCAAAAAAGTTGTACAACTCTTAAGGTCGGTGGTGGAGGAAGGCCATGCCGAAATCAATTCAACAAGCTTGACCTGGGATTGGAGTAACAATTATATAGAATATCTCAGCTCAGGTAAACTCCTTTTGAATCCCAAAGAATCGAGAGCATTACGCACAAAAGCAGCCCGGTTCTGTTTATCTGATGATGGGACCTTATTCAGAAGGACGTTCGGAGGCCCCCCCGCAATATGCCTTGTACCAGGAGACACCGAGTATATTTTAAGAGAAATACACGAAGGCTCATGTGGGAATCACTCCGGTTTCGAATCCTTGGTTCGAAAAATAATTCGAGCCGACTATTATTGGATCGATATGGAGAAAGATGCAAAGGAATTCGTTCGCAAGTGCAAGGAGTGCCAAAGGCATGCACCGATGATCCACCAACCCGGAGAGACACTGCATTCGATCTTGTCGCCATGGCCATTCATGAAATGGGGGATGGACATCGTTGGCCCTCTCCCTTATTCGCCAGGTAAAGCTCAATTTATTCTTTTTATGACTGACTACTTTTCCAAATGGGTTGAAGCGCTGGCTTACGAAAAACTTAGAGAAAATGAGGTGATCGAATTTATCTGGGACCATATCATATGTCGATTTGGGATGCCATCGGAGATCGTGTGCGATAACGGCAAGCAGTTCATCGGCAGTAAAGTGACAAAGTTCTTCGAAGACAACAGGATCAAGAGGATCTTATTGACGCCCTATCACCCCAGCGGCAACAGACAAGCTGAGTCGACCAACAAAACCATAATTCGAAACCTGAAGAAAAGGTTAACCGACGCGAAGGGAAAATGGAGAGAAATACTGCCCGAAGTTCTATGGGCATATCGCACAACCAAGAAAACCAGCACCGGGGCCACCCCATTTTCCCTAGTATACGGTGTTGAAGCATTAATACCAGTCGAAGTAAGCGAATCGAGTATTAGGTTTCGATACGCAACCGAAGAATCGAATCAAGAAGCTATGAACATCAATCTAGAATTATTAGATGAAAGAAGGGAAACAGCCCTTGTTCGAATGGCGGCACGAAAATAAAAGATCGAAAGGTATTACAACCGGAGAGCCCATCTTCGATATTTCAACATCGGAGACCTGGTGCTCAGAAGAATCACACCCAACACTCGAGATCCAAACGAAGGGAAGCTAGGGCCGAACTGGGAAGGGCCCTACACTATCTTGAAGGTTACCGGAAAAGGATCTTACAAGCTCGGAACCATGGATGGCAAAAAGTTGCCGAACAATTGGAACATAAGCCATCTGAAACGATACTATTGTTGAGGTAAAAAATTTCGTTCTTCATTTGTTTGTTTTATGTTACTAACATCTGAAGGTATTGAATAAAATAACCTCGAGCCAGGAAGTACAGGAAATTAGGACTGAAAGCACGCGTTGCACTCTTTTTCCCTTCGACCGGTTTTGTCCCAAATTGGGTTTTACAGCAAGGTTTTTAATGAGGCAACCAGGAGTCGTGCTAACTTAGATCGGTCGCTTATCGAAGGTAACGATATTTGGTGCACAACTTCGATCGACCTTGAATATCTGGAGATTGCTTGTCTACTTCAATTCTTTGCTTAGCTACTTCAATTCAGGGGGGACTTCTCATAGATCATTAGGATTCAATGTAAGGTCAAACGGTCGAAAGTATCGTGCCCAAGAAGATCGATCTACCCCTTAAGCAAAATTGTAGAAGCACATGAATGCTAATAAAAGTTCTTTGGCACCGATATTTTATCTTTGAGCCCAAGGGCCACTTCGATTCTTATTGCATAATCAAAAACTAACATTGTTCAGAACTCCGCGCAGAAATCAAAGGGGAATAAAGCCTATTAAGGCGAACCCCAATTTCTTGAAAGGCCAAGGCCATATCGAGTTAATACACCCGAAGGGGAGGATGATCTGCTAAGGCAGAGCCCCGATTTCTTAATAGGCCAAGGCCGTATCGAATTAATAAAACTCGAAAGGAAGTAAGACCTACTTAGGCAAACCCAAATTTATAAAGGGCTAAGGCCATATCGAGTTAATACACTCGAAGGGGAACAAAATCTGCTACGGCAGAGCCTGATTTCTTAATAGGCCAAGGCCGCGTCGAGCTAATAAAATTCGAAAGGAAATAAGACCTATCAAGGCAAACCTCGGACCCTTCTTCGAGCCTGGGCCTTACCCAATCGGCCGTGAAAGAAGGAAATCTACTGAGAAATAAGCTAAGTCTTAACTAAGCTTGAAGGGCAGAAAATTCTACAAATTGAATTATCAGAGAGTCAGAATAGATCGTACGAGAAAGGGAGATAAAAGAACATCTTTTATATATATAAAACAAAGTATGTTACAAAAAGTGAGAATCCTGAAAAGGCATTATACAACAGATGGCATCAATCAGAATTCTCGGAGTCTTCTTCTTCTTCTTCTTCTTCTGGGAAGGCCCGCTTTCTAGCATCGGCTTTGATCCTTGCTGCATCATCAACCTCAGTGAACAGATCGAAACCTCGAGCTTGTAACTCCTCGAGAACAGAAAGGCGGGTTTGGAACTTGGCATACTCGACCAGAATCTTTGATTGCTCTTGGGCAGCCTCGGCATCGGCCCTGTATTGAGCTATTAGATCATCGGCATCAGCTTTGGATGTGGCAATCTCGGATTTTGCCGATTGCAGCTCGTTGACCAAAATATCACGATCCAAGGTAAGCGTCTCGACTTGGAATTAAAGTGTATCGGTGCTCTTAGTCAGAGTCCCGATTTTCTCTTGTGCCTCTGAGTCTTTTTCTTCCAAGGAAACCACTCAAGCTTGGAGAGTCTCCTTTTCCGAGGTCAGCAGATCGGTCTTAGTTTTCCATTCGCTGGTTTCTGCCTTGGCCTCGCTCAATGTGAATCGGAATTGATTTATTTGGCTAAGTTGCTGCTCCATCTGGTCGAGTGTATTGGCATTCTCCCTGCGCATGAAGTCTAGCTTGACCCGAAGGGTCGACATCTCCCCCTCGAGTCGCTGAGGACGTGCCTTTTCTTCCCTTAGCCGAAGGAAAGCCTCATGATGAAGCACCAAAGACTACGAGTATGAAAGAAAATAAAACGGTCAGTACAGGTTGAAGAGTGAAATACCGAACACCAAACAAGGCCTGTAAGGAATTTTACCTTATTTGCTGCCTGTTGAGCCTCATTAAATAAGCAGGCCTCATCCACCTCATCCATTGCAGCCTGATCTTCCTCGGTCACCAGACACCGAAGGTAGCTAGCCACGCCCACAGGCGCGGCAAGAGCCCTAGCGTCTTCGGGAATGGCGAACTTTATTATTCTCTTCCGATCAGGGTTGGAACTCGGAGCAGGAAATCTATCGACCAACTTAGGACCGAAAGATACCCTGATCGTCTCGGCGGAGGGACTCTTCCTCGGCACTACAAGCCCGAAGGTGTCAGCCGATGGCACACCGTTGAAAAAGTCTTCAAAGGGCCCTGCCAGTACGTGGTCTTTGCTCGGTGAATGCGCCCTTGCGGCCCGAGCTTCATTGAAGGTTGCCTCCGAGAAAGAAGGAGAGTCCATTACTTCTGGGGGACCCAAGGTTCCCTGTATTGCCTCCCCCGCATCGGCGCAAACCCCGGTCCTCGCCCCTGCATCGAGGTCCTCTACCCCAGGAGTATGAGCTTCATCGGTCCTCGGCTCGGGGACTGCCCGAGATGGTTCGTTGCTTGAAATACCAAGGTCCCTATCTTCCTCGGAATCATCACTCAATCGGATAGCCAAGTCGGTAATCCTGGGCTTACGAGCTATGCTCTTCTTCTTAATTCTTTTTTTCTCGGGCTCAGAGGGACCGGGGGCTTCTTTTCTCTTTTTCTCTCCCTCCTGCTCCGAGACAGGGGGAGGGCAGGGAACCTCTCTATCGGGGACGTCGGCCTCAACTCAGCGTCTTTCGATAGACCTGCAAAGGAAGGAGGAAATCAATTAGCAGCTGCATCGATCATACAAAGCATGAAATATAAGCGTTATCGGTCTCACCATGATTTTTGGCCTCCCATAGGCCTTTTAATATCTCACGCCAGGCGTGCTCTGAGTAGGTCCTTTGAGCTACCACCTTCCGGACCCACTCCTCCAAATGCTAAATCGCAGCCGGCATTTGAGAAACGGCTACATCTTACAAAGTATGTTAGTGAGATAACAAAGGAAAAACAACAAATGAATTCAGATTGGAAAGTGATTCTTATGGTTCATGTTCCACTTTTCAGGGAACGGCATATCTTCTGCGGGGATTAGGTCTGACGTCCTAATTCGAACAAATCGGCTCATCCAGCCCCGGTCCTTGTGCTCGTCAATGGTCGAAAACGGGGCTTTGCTAGCCCGCGAGCGAGTTTTATTAGTCCCCATCGGAAAACTCGGGGACTGTATAATCGCAGTAAATGATCGATGGTGAAAGGATGCCCATCGACCTTACTCACAAAAAAACAAAAAAGATGAATTATTCGCCAAACGGAAGGGTGAATCTGACCCAACGTAACATTGTACCTTTTGCAAAATGTGACAATAATGGGGTCCAAAGGTCCCAACGTGAAGAGGTAAGTGTAAACACTCAAATAGCCCTCCACGTGAATGGTAATCGCCTCGTCCGGAGAGGGGACTACCACATCCTTACCGACCCAGTGACATTCTATTTTCACCCTATCAAGGGACTTACTTGTGATGGAACTAATATACCTAACGACCGGTTCGCCTCGGCTTGGTACTGAGGAAGCTTTCTCCACCTTAAAGTCGGAGCCAATTGAGCATCCGACCGGTATGAAAGCTTTTAGAGGAGGCTCTGTCGAGGTTTCCTCAGCAACGATAAGCTCGGCCTCTTCAGTGGGTTGAGAGAAAGAAGGTTGTTGCTTCTGAGGAACAGACTTGTATGTTTTTGCCATTGAAGTTAAAGAGATGGAAAGCGAGTAAATACAAGTGTAGAAAGTGAAATTACTTGAAGAACAGAGTTTAGAAAACTTGGGCAATATGGTATTCAAACGACACAAACTTGAAAATTAAAAAATGAGAGGGCTATTTATATTTTTCAAAAGCGGCGGTTCGAAACCCAAAATGAGGAAGCATTAATTAGTGTTTGCAGGAATTGCAGACTTTGTCGCCAGTTGGTACATGAAAAGACCTTTTTGATACTGGCAAAGTGCGTCATCATGCTGCTGTCATTCATCAACAACACGTTTTGTGATTTGACGTTTCGAACTCCGTGTCGCGCGCCATAAGTATGTTTCCATTTAACCTAATCTCGAAAGCGGCGGCTCATATCGTTTCTTGTCATTACTCTCCAAAAAACGAGGGGACTATCTGTATGGGGCCGAATACGATCGCTTGCATAGGGAGCACCGGTTTCGGATTTTGGCGACCGGCATTGATTGAGGCCGCCATCTGGTAGGTCGAGACCGGTACATCGAGAAGGGAAGTCCGAGATCGGACGTCAACAGGACGAAGCTCGAAGTCAAGGCGTCCGAGACGAGATTGTCGAGGCCGATCCGAGTAAAACATCTTATGATAAAAATATCAGATTTGCGTAACGGAAGGACCGAAAATCTCGTGATATGTAAACATCTCGGCGGGAGTCGCGGCTCAAATCAGCAAAGATGTTGAACTCATTAATTTTAGGGATTTTTTACCTTGTCGATAGGTCTTTTACCTTGTATAGAATTCTTTTCCCTTCCTATATAAATAGGCAGCCATACTATAAAAAAGAACAGAAAAGGACCCGATCAACATAAAAAGCTTGGTATATTAACTACTCTCTTTATCAATATTAATTTCATTCTTGTTCATCTTAGAAGATTCCATCACAACTGAGTTATTCAATATTGGTGGTTTGCTTACTCTCTTACTTGTTGAATTTAGTCTTTGTTCATCGTTCATTCTTTAATTGTATTAAACCGAATCACATATTCTTTAAACCACATATAAATTTAATTGTTACTCGTAATTAATAAATTGGTAAAAAGAGATGAGGACTTACAAATTACATATGTCAAACAATAATAAGTTAAAGAATATGATATGCCAGTGGGGTCATAGCGATTGAGGAACACGCTCAGCTGAAGGTGTTTATTGATACTTATTCTGTCAAGTGCAAGTGTTCAAATAAAAAACTTACAAAATTTATTTTTCGGATTAACAAATGAGTACAAGTTTAGGTAGCCCAGATGCCATTTGCCTGACGAGTAATTGCAAGTATCAAGCGACAAACATCACTTCAACACTTAGGCATTTAATTAGTTTGGAAAACAAAAAGTTAAGATTAACTTCCATTTTCTCCTACTCCTATTTCGAATGAATTAAATCTGCTTAAAGACCAATTTGTGTCGGTGTGTCTTTGTTATTTTGGTGCAAGTCTTCGCCAAATCGAGTAATAAGATATATATATATATATATATATGTTCCCCACTTAAATTATGTTAACGAATTAGCCATACAATTTCTTGTACTTTAATGACGTCTTCCATATTTTTCATATTCTAAGAGACGACTCATCGACTCATAAGCCACGGAGAAATGAAATGCAACGCAGTGGAGAAAATTTATTTACATTTACACTAATGAATGGATACAAAAGCATGTGCTACATAAAATTTTATCATTTATTTATGATTAAATGATATTTATTACTATCACTTCAATTTATGCATTTCAAAATTAAATTAATTGTTTTAAAATATCTGGCGCGAAAAATTGTTTTTTGCAATGCCATTATAGAAAGCGATAATGATGGATATGTTCTTCACCTAATCTCAATATTATCACATTGTAGGTCATTGACTCTTTTTCATTTATTTTATTTAATCTATGCTATGAAATCCATTCATAAACAAAAAAATAGAAATCAATTCAAAACCGTTATCTTTATCGAAATTACTTTTTTGAAAAATATTATCCTTTAGGAAAACATCGTTCGAGATTATATCTACCTCCAGAGACTTTATCGTTTTTTATTTCTCAAATTTGTTTGATGGAGCAAAAAGGGAAATGGGAAACAATCTAGTATTTTTTTTAAAACCAAAAGGTCCGTCATTGTGATGAAGGAGTTAGGGCGAACTCCAAGTTGTATATTTCAAAAATAATAATTACACGGGGAAGGACATATACCTTTAGCCTCGAAATTGGTAAAAACCAATCTAAGCTACAGCTGTTCAGTGTTCAGACAAGAATTATTTGAGAGTGGAGGACTCCTCCTTGCAACTTGGATAGTGAATAGCACGTAAAACTACATACAATTTAGTCATAAGCACACTAAACATTACACTGTCAAGTCATAGCATCATTAAAAATAAATTGGTTTCTTCCCGGCCTGAATCGAAAATTCGGCAAATCATCTTGATTTGACTTCATTGAACTCTAACCCTTCTAGGCAGTGAAACAGCTCCATTGAAGATAGCACAATTCTGTGATTTTTTCCCCAGGTTAGCAAGCACAATGTTGCCTTCTCTAAAAGTGTGTGTAAATTTGAAATATCCCAGTGCTAGTTACCTCCCAAATCTGCTCAATAATATGTTTGATTTGCCAAGAAGGTACCATCTTTCTATTAATTTCATGTTGACAATTAACATGGAATCAGATTCCACCGAAACTTTCAGAAAACCAGAATTGCTACATAACTTAATACCATGAATTCTAGCATTGCCTTGGCTAGCTTCTACTAATTATTAGTTATTAATTACTACACTGGCATGTTACCGGGATGATGTCCCCTCCTCCTGCTAAATTAGGATTACCTTTACTTTACTGCATCCATCAACATTTAATTTTACCGAGTAAGGTTTGCTCCATCTAATTTATAGCCTAAGAGTGGATAGAGATCTAGTTGTAACTTCTCCACATACTTTCACCTGTCAATCCAGAGTAGTTTTACAAGTTGTAGATTAGCTAGGAAACTCACAGTTAAGGGAAACAATCTTGTGTTTGATAACCAATTTCAATACTTCAAAAAGATTTGATAACAAAGGCAGAAAATAATTCCTGATATAATAGTAAGAGTAACTTAAGAAATGTAGTGGTTTAGCATCTTTCTTCATTGATGATAAGGTTGTACATATTAAAGAGCTTTTAATTCTAATTAAGTTATGCGGACGTGAGGTGACAAATTGTCAAAAGAAGGATTCTACAATTGCTGTTGGGTACCAACCGTAGCTACACATTTATGTCATACACTTTTAAATAATATAAGAATTGATTGGCAGCTTTGAATAGCATATATTGTAATTAGTGCACCCATTAAACCCATTTTTTTCTATAGCTAAGTGGAATGTATATAACATACACTTCTATGTTGTAGACACCCTAAACAAACTTCTAAGACAAAGGACGCCTAAGTAAGTAAACTAAATTTACCATAACTATATCAAGGAGGAAAAATGGAAAAGGAAAAGAAGGGAATATAACAAGGACCAAATCGGAATTTATCGATAATTGAGGAAGTAAAAAATGCAATTATCCCCAGTTTTTATCTTCAAGGGTTCTGCTTATTATCTCATATTCTCATGGACCATAAAACTCTACGCGACAAAACTTGGGAATTATATGAGAATATTAAAAGGTGAATTTATTCTAATCAACTAGTGTCTCTGCACAACGCGCACTACTAAAAATCCGAAAAAAAACGATCACGAAAAGCGATCAAAGTTGATCGCTTATTGGCCAAAAAGCGACCAAACAGGCCTGGTCGATATTAAGCTGGTCACTTTACCTTAGGGACCAAAGTTTGGTCTCTGAGGTAAAAGGACCAAATATTCCGGGTAAAGAAAATGGCGACCAACTTTGGTCGCTATTATTATTTTAATAATATAATATTAGCGACCAAAGTTGGTCTCCAAATGTAAATTACGTTTTTATTTATTTATTATAATCTGGAAAATGGCGACCAATGTTGGTCGCTATTTAATTGATTTTTTTGATTTTTTTTAAAGTAAGAGACTAAAGTTGGTCGGTATTTACAAGAATTAATTTTTTTTTTTTAATTATAAGCGACCAACTTTGGTCGCTATATTTGCAGAACTTATTTTTTTTAAATGGAATGGCGACCAAAGTTGGTCGCTTTTGATAAATCTGGGTTAAATAGCGACCAAAGTTGGTCGCTATTGCCCAGAAAATTATTTTTTTTAAGGAAAAAGCGACCAACTAGCGACAACGTTGATCGCTTTTCTTGGTATATTTTTGGCAAAAACTGCCTGTTTTGGCAGCTACACCACCTGCCAGCTTACCAAAATTCCTAAACAGGCATTTTATGCCAACAACAACAACAAACAACAACAACAACAACAACAACAATAAACAACAACAACATTAAAACTAACAAACTATAAAGTTCAATAGAACTAATACATTAAGCTAACCAAACTAAGTTAACTGTTATTACAAGTCAAGGATTATTTTGTACATCATTATCATCATCGTCTGATGAAGTTTCATCACGAAGACGGTATGGAGAAGGGTGTAGTTGTCTAGGATGGGAAGAATGATAACGGGGAGGACGGGAGGAACTAGCACGGGGAAGGCGAGGCTCTGGCGATGACTCAAGAGACCGAGGAATCGGAAAACTGCCAGAAACCAAGAGAGATTTGAGCTGCTCTTGTATGCCAACGTACTGAGCCTGTATAATCTTTTCTCTTTCCTTGGTGGCTTCTAGCTCGGATGTGAGCTTTGTCACAGTCTCCCGCATAGAGGAGAGGCCCTCCCCATCAAGTTGCTCGGCTTGCGCGGAAGTCCCTATTCCTTGCATTCCACACTTATAGCGATGGAATTTCTAAGTAGGAAGTCCGTATACCTTCCCCTATTTTGAACCGCCAGCAGCCTACGTCCATATTTTTCAGCATCCTCGTTCGAAGGTTGGATTGGGTCGCCCGACTCATTAGGTGGCTGACTGCGTATGAATTCCTCCACTTCAGCTGTGAAGCGACCCTATAAGAAAAATTACATTGAATTAGTATTTCAAAATTTATATAAAAGTAAATCAAAATACTTAATGAAAATTGAAAACTTACATGTACAGTCGAGGCTCGGCCCTCGACCCACCTTTCTTCATCCGTCTTTTTCTTCTTCTTTACAATATGAGTCTCCTTGAATAGCTCATCTTGCTTCATCGGACGCCCCAACTTCTTTTCCTGAAAACTCATAAATTTTAGTTAAGAAACAGAATAGATATACTTTGAAAATTAAAATAAATTAAGCAATTACGTACCATTCTTCTCTTTATTGTCCCTAGGCTGATCGTTCCTCCAGTGTGCAAGGATCCTCCCTTCTCAAATGCACGAGCTTTCTTTCTTTTTCGCTCTTCTTTAAGAACTCTGCTGTAAGCCATTGCCTTTGCAAATCCTCCCATAAATGCTAAAGCAACCAGGCAGGCTTCTGGTTTAACTTTCTAGCTTTGGAGAAACAATGCGACAACCGCTTGCGAGCCTTGAGATGAAAATTTGCAGCCACATCTGCGCTATAGCGGTGTTCCCATACACACTTGCTCTGTATTTCAAAAGTTAAGTATTATATGGAAATATCATATTAGATGGAAATATCATAAAAGCTATATTCGATATATTATGCTTAGCTTTTATTAGCTAATAATTATTCAAAAGTTAAGTGCATTAGCTGCATTAGTGCATTAGCTAATATTAGTGCATTAGCTATATATATATATATACACACACACACACACACACACATGCATACAAGCTATATTCTATAATACATATTTAGATGGAAATATCATAAATATAAATAATTGTACTGCTCAAAAGAACATTTATACCTTAAATTCATTGAAAATTTGCTCCTTCAGCGAGAATGGGAAATCACTCCAAGTCGCATAAGGGCCATCTAATAGCTTTCTGGTGGCTTGGGTGATTATCCTTGTAGTAATATTACTAGGGATGTACCTGTAATTTAATAAAAAAATATATTAATATCTTAGTAAAACTCTACAAAACAATAAACATAAAAATAACAAATAACTCTTACCCATCACCCTCAGGGACTATGATGATCCTGCCATATTGATCACGATGCACCTCCTCGTCATCATCAGCATCACCGTCCGAAGCATGTATATCAGAGGCATGTGTGGAAGGTGTAGGGGGGTCAGAGCTAGTGTCCCGCAAGTGAAGGCATGTAATAGATGGAGTCCCAGATGAAGATGGTTGTGAGCCCTGTGACTGCGACATAGCTGTATGGGCCGCAAGGGGACGTGACACTGATAGCTGTGACCCGAGTGGCTGTGACCCGAGTGGCTGTGACCCGAGTGGCTGTGACACTGATGCCTGTGATCCATGTGGATATGACATGGATCGATGCGGTCCATGTGGTGTAGATGGCTGAGATCCACGTGGCTGTGTGGCAGTTGGACTGTATGTCGGACGTACAGTCCTATGGCCCTGTGACGAAAGACCTGGTGTCTGCACGAAGGTGTAGGGCTAGTGATGTTGTGGCAGCTCAGAATAGCCCTGGGGTGGAGGCAAAGACATAGGCATAGGCGTAGGCGTCTCTGAAACGGCAGGACAAGATGGAGTATTATCTTCTACCCTCCTCGACCCTTGCCTGTCATCTGCATAATATAATACATATTTAGATTGAAACATATAAAGAACCTAGCTAATGAGAGTTGTTAAAGAAACCAACTTTTTAAAGCTCATCGACGTATAGTTCCTCGTCCGAGAATTCTTCTTCCTCACTAGTTTGAGCTTCATCAGTTGATTCTTCTTCCTCGTTTTCTGTAATTCTTACTTCATTTATATCAACTTCTTCAAATATGTGTTCAGGATGTTCCAAATCATTTTCTAAAACTTCGTCCACTATTTGGTCAACAGTAGAGATATCGTTTTGATATGCAACATCTAACACATTCTCGACTTTCACCCTACCCACAGGCTTAGTTTTTATTACAACCCACCAATCAGACTTATTCCGCCGCAATGGATAAGGAGCATAATACACTTGCCTAACATTATGTGCAATTATGAAAGGATCATAGCGATCATACTCCCTCGTATGATTAACCTCAATTATGTTGTATTGACTGTGTATTCTTGTACCTCTTATTGGATGTGGGTCAAACCACTTGCATCTAAAGAGTATCAATTTCTTATATGGCCAACCTGTATATTTTAGTTCTATTATTTCTTTGAGCATACCAATCAATATCTCCATCTTGGTTGCCATCACCACCTTGAACCCACACCCCACTATTGTTGCTATTTTTATTTTTAGAGCAACACTCGGTATGAAACTTATAACCATTCACAACGTACTTAGACATTGTTCTGACCTCAACCCCAGGTCCCCAAGATATATCTTTCAAAAATTGATTTACACCATTATTTGGATCATTTACCTACATATTGTTAAAAAAATTCATAAGTTAGCATAACTTCCAAACATTGTTTACCTACATAGTGTTAGAATATTTTACGGAGAAACTTATAAATTATCTGAACCACAGATCAAATCTCGTATATACAGCATCATGGCCAAATTGACCCACGAAGTGACTGCGACACATCAAATATTTTTAGTAGTTGCATTGAGATGTAATCAGAGTAATTTTTATATTTTGATAACTACTAAATCAATACTTACTTGAGAAATGGTACAACTTCAGGATAATTTAGCAACACGTGAAGTGTAGCTGACTTGAACTCCATATCACTCAAACTTCTCTTTCTAACATCCTTAGAACATTGGCCTGGTTGATTGAATATGGACATAGGCAAATATAATGGATCATTCCTAAGGTCGACCGTGTGCCTGTTGGGCCTATTCTTAGCACATGGCACATTACTCTCAAAATAATAAGAGCAAAGATGAGCAAATTCCTTTGCAAGATAAGCTTCGCATATAGATCCTTCAATCCTATTCCTCTGCTTAACAAATTGTTTGCATTTGCCAATTGTCCTACATAATTTCAGGTTAGTCAAGAACATTAAAATAAAACTGAAAATTCCATCAAACATATAATATTACCTCTCAAAGGGATACATCTATCTGCATTGAACTGGCCCTCCAAGTCGTGCCTCGTGTACAAGGTGGATTGGAAGGTGTTCCATCACATCAAAAAAATCACATGGAAATATCTTTTCCATCTTAGAAGAAGTGACACGAATGTTCTGATCCATCCGGAGTAGGTTTTCTTCCCTTAATGTGGAAGAACACAAGTCTTTGAAAAATAAACTAACCTTTATGATGGGTTTCCAGATGCTTTCAGGCAAACCACAAAATGCAATAGGCACTAAGGTCTCCATGAAAACATGACAGTCATGACTTTTCAAATGGCTCAACTTCCCTACCTCCATATCAACTTTTCTCCCAAAATTCGATGCATAACCCTCAGGCATCTTCAATTTCATTATCCAATCACAAATTTACCGTCTTTCCTCCAAAGTGAATGTGTAACTTGCTTTGAGTTTGAACACCTTACCATTGTTTGCTGTCTGCAAGTATATTTCAGGCCACCTGCAATATTCTTGTAAGTACATTCTAGCTTTTGCGTTATCCTTTGCCTTACCTTTAACATCCATCACTGTGTTGAATAAATTATCAAAATAGTTCTTCTCAATATGCATGACATCAAGGTTGTGACGGAGAAGATTATCCTTCCAATAAGGCAAATTCCAAAATATACTCTTTTTCACCCAGTTCTAAGTAACACCGTATTCGGGGAATCTATAAGGTGGAGCTTCAGTAACTTTGCTGAAGTTCTGGACCCTCTCCCAAATTTCCTCACCTGAAAGTATCGGAGGTGGAAAATCATATTCCATTTTATTCTTTTTGAATGCATTTTTCATCATTCTAAACTCATGATCAGGAGGCAAGAATTGACGATGACAATCAAACCATGATTGCTTTCGGCCATATTTCAAAGTGAACGCTTTACTATTTTCCATGCAGTAAGGACAAGCTAGCTTCCCAACAGTCATCCACCCAGACAACATTCCATACTCAGGAAAATCGTTAATTGTCCATATTAAAGTAGCACGCAAATTGAAATTCTGCTTGGTTGATATGTCATATGTTTCAACACCATCGTACCACAATTGTTTTAGCTCATCAATCATAGGTTGCAAATATACATCAATCAAGCTTTTCGGATTACGTGCACTGGGGATAGTACAATTTAAGAATATATATGGACTAATCATGCACAACTCTGGTGGTAGATTATAAGGTGTAAGAAAGACAGGCCAACATGAATATGGTGTCGCAGATACAGAAAAAGGCGTGAAGCCATCCGCACACAGACCTAATCGAATGTTCCTTGGTTCACTAGCAAAATCTGGATATGTCCTATCAAAGTGCTTCCAAGATTCTCCACCTGAAGGATGACACATAATACCGGGTGGTCTTCTATTTTCAAAGTGCCATCTCATATGAGGAGCAAAACTCATCGACGCATATAACCTCTTTAACCTAGGTATAAGAGGTAAATAATGCATCGACTTGATAGCGATTTTCCCGCTGGAAAGCCTCTTGAAACGAGGCTTTTTGCAAAGTTTACAACTGTCCAAAGCTGCATCATCTTTATAATATAACATGCAACCATCTTCACAACAATCAATTCTCATTGACGAAAGTCCTAACTTAGAAACTAATCTCTTTGCCTTATAGAAATCAACAGGTAATTCGATATCACGGTTAACTAGTTCACGCATAAGGTCAATGAAAGAGTCCATGGCTCCTTGAGAAATATTCCAATCAGATTTCATACTTAGTGATCTAATTGTAACAGACAACTCAAAGTGCGGACTTCCGTTACGTAGTGGACGACTAGCTTCCTCTAATTGTTCATAAAAAAGTTTTGCCTCATCATTAGGAGTTTGTGCAACATTTTCATTGGAATCACCCCCTAAGTGCATCCTAAAAGCATCCGCAACCATATGATGAATTCTAGAATCACGATTTGTATTCTCCACCGACCTACTACTTTCACCCACAACCATGTTATGAAATATCCCATGGCTACCATCAATCTCTCCATGATTAGTCTACACAAAGTAATTTTCTATAAACCCCCTTCTATAAAGATGATGCATAACTTCATCCGGTTTTCCAAACTTCATACAGTCGCACCTAACACAAGGGCACCTAATTACTCCTTCAATTAGGTATGGTGGAAGTGACATTGCATGTCTAATAAAGTCATCCACCCCTTCTACAAAATTCTCCCTCAATCCCCGTCAATTAGGATAATTCCTATTGTATATCCAACTACGATGTTCCATCTATACAAATAAAACAAGAGGAAATTAATTTAGTTGATTCATATCCTAATCTTTTTCTAG
This sequence comes from Nicotiana obtusifolia, assembly GCA_002018475.1. Lineage (NCBI taxonomy): Eukaryota > Viridiplantae > Streptophyta > Magnoliopsida > Solanales > Solanaceae > Nicotiana > Nicotiana obtusifolia. The sequence goes on along the minus strand of MCJB01049448.1, from coordinate 5,449 downwards.
TTAATTAATTTCATATTCTAAAATTTTAATTTACAAACTAAAAGTTCAATTTATAAACTAAAAGTTCAATTCATATCTTAAAAGTTCAATTCATAAACTAAAAGTTTAATTCATATCCAAAAAGTTCAATTCATACACTAAAATTTCAATTCATATCCAAAAGGTTAAATTCATAAACTAAAAGTCCAATTCATATCCTAAAATTTTAATTTACAAACTAAAAGTTCAATTTACAAACTAAAAGCTCAATTCATAAACTAAAAGTTCAATTCATAAACTAAAAGTTCAATTCATATCCAAAAAGTTCAATTCATACACTAAAATTTCAATTCATATCCAAAAGGTTCAATTCATAAACTAAAAGTCCAATTCATATCCTAAAATACTCAATTTATAAACTAAAAGTTCAATTCATATCCTAAAAGTTCAATTCATATCCTAAAATTTTAATTTGTAAACTAAAAGTCAAGTCCAATTCATAAATTAAAAGTCCAATTCATATCCTAAAGGTTCAATTCATATCCTAAACCCTAGATTCTAACTAAACTATCAAGACAACACAAATTATAATTCAAATATAACTAAACTAAATTCAACACTAATTAAACTAATTAGTTAATAAATTAATTAACAAAACTAATTTAAACAAGACCTAAACCCTAATCCTCAATAAAATACAATGTTCAAAGAATTGAAACACTAATTGAAACAATAAACTACAATACATCAAATATTGTAAAACACACACTAGAAATAACAAAGATTGAAGGTTATAATTCTAACCTTGATTCTTTTTAGGTGGAGAAGGAGAAAGAGAGGGGCGGCAGTGGGCGGCGACGGCGAGCAATAGAGTGTGTGTGTGTGTGTATATATATATATATATATGTATATATATATATATATACACATACATATATACATATATATATACATATACATATTCGATATATATAATATATATAAGTGTATATATATACTAAGTGTATAGTATAGTGTATTATATAATACACTATACTATATATCTATATATATATATATATATATATAAGAACATGAAGCGCCTCGGAGTTAATAAATTAATTAACAAAACTAATTTAAACAAGACCTAAACCCTAATCCTCAATAA